>PVJL010012109.1:0-39004 GCA_004026885.1 Lyroderma lyra
CTCAGAATGTCAACAGTTTGGATTTTGTGACAGTTTGGCTTTGAATTTGAGAAATCAAAGTCAAGAGGGAGAAGGAGATAGGGATGGTGGGGGAAAGGGCAGGGGGTGGGAGGGGAGGGAGGGGGGGGAGAGGGAGGGAGGGAGGGAGAGAGAGAGAGAGAAAAAGACAAAAAACACCAACATTTTAAGTGCCCAGTCTTGAGTGCCCATTTCACATTACCTTATTCTTACAACAAACCCCGAGAGGGTGAGTTTGATAACTACCCACCTTTATTTTAAGAAAAAAGGCTCAGAGAAGCTGTTAACTTGCTAAAAGTCACACAGCAGGTAAAATTTAGACAGCTGTCAGATCTCAAAGGTCATTCTCTTTACACACCATCTGTCTGTCTGTGTCCTCTCTCCCACTACCCACCAGTCACCCCGCTCCTACAGACCTTGCAGCTGAGATCAGAATCCAAGCCATAACGTAAAACAGCCTTAGGGTCTGACATCATAGGGACTCTTACAGTCCTCTCCTCATCCAAGTGGAAATCCTGGAGCGAAGTCTTTCTGGAGTCAAACTTTGTTACCCACTGCCCTGAAATGAAACAAATGGAGTGCCCTGAGCCCCAGGAGACCAGAGAGGCATTGGAACGATGCTGAGACAAAAGCATAAT
The DNA here is from genome assembly GCA_004026885.1 of Lyroderma lyra. Classification (NCBI taxonomy): domain Eukaryota; kingdom Metazoa; phylum Chordata; class Mammalia; order Chiroptera; family Megadermatidae; genus Lyroderma; species Lyroderma lyra. The sequence continues at coordinate 657 of PVJL010012109.1, forward strand.
GTTGAAAATTGCCTGGCTAAAGGAATCTTGGTTGGCAGAGGCCCTGACACATCAGGGAATAAGTAAACTCAGAAGGAAATACATCGATTTTATTGATGTGGCCGTCTGGATTATACCAATCCCGTGATGCCTGGGAGAAAAAGTAAGCTGGTGTACGCGTCCATAGTGGTGTGGGGGGCGGGGGGGACAGACGCAAAGGGGGTCAGAGATGGAAGGGAACCTGACACCATCTCATAACCCCTCTCATAGCTGAAAAAGCACTGAGACTTAGGTGAAGTGACTTGTCAATGGTCACATAGCAAGGTGGTGACCGAGCTCCCTTAGTGTAACGTGGCCTTTTAACATACTGGTCTGTGACTGCTTCTCACACTTCTGGAGATCAGTGCTTCAAGCCAGGCTTTTCTTTAGGGGTCTCTTTGTGCTACTGCCAGATAGATGGTTATAAAGCAATTTAAAGGGAAGTTGCCCAGAATCCCACCCAAGACTTATCTGAACGGGACTGGCCTCACACTGGGCCCGTGGAATAGTCTCGAGCGCATCACCACACCTGGAAGAATGTTGTTAGAGAACTTGCAGTGCATTGAGTACCTGCTGTCTCCTGGGCACAGTGCTGGGCTTGATGTGAAGGTAGGAGACAACGTACACAGTGTCTCTGAAGTAAGTGTATCATCCCCATGTATAGCTGAAAAAATAGGCCCTGGAAGCGTATGAAGCTTGTGGAGGGCTCTAACACAGTAAAGGCAAAGCTGGGCTTTGACCTTTGTCGGACTCCAGCCCACAGCACCAGAGTGGCCATGCTTTCTTCTCTCTCTGCTAGTTTGTTCACAAGCCTCTTATCGTCTGTTTGCCTTGGATTTGATGACAAGTAGGTAGCCCTCAGGGAAGTACCTTTCTCAGGTCCTCCTCTGGCTTTGCCTCTGGGTTCTTGTTGAACTAGGTCTTTGACCTTCCCCCCTTTTCTACCCCATCTGACACCCACCACCCACCCTTGGTCAGAAGAGAAGTGGAGACGCCCTCACCCTTGAAGTAAGCCACCCCAAGAAGGAGGATGCTGATTTCAGCAGGCATGTCCCTTGTGGACCTAGCAATTTTCCCTTTCATCTGGGCCTGCACCCAGTTGTTAATCTCCTGAAGGTCCAAGCGAGAGTTGCCCGTCAGGATTCTGGGCCTGGTCCCATAGGACTTTTCCAGTGGTGCCACAAAGCTGGATTTTATCCGCAGTTCTGGGAAGAGAGAGAGCAGGGTTAGTGTGCTCTGAAAGCTAAGCCCCCTCTGAGAGCACGCCAGACCTAGGTTTTGGTTTACGACTCAGCAGGCCCTGACTTCCTGCCCGGCATCTTCCAGTGACTCGCCAGGACTTTGTGCCAGCGTCCCCCAGTGGCACTAGACAGGGAACTACAGATGCTGTTCATTGCTGTTTCTCTTCACATTACTGCCCTCCTCCAACCCTCCCACGGTCTCCCTCTGCCCACTTCCTCTTTCTGATCCTCTTTGGACTCTCAGGGCCCCTTCCTGCCCACCAGTGTGGGGCCCGGCCTGGTCAGACATGATTTACTATTTCAAAAGAAACGCCCCGCATGGAGCATAGAGCCCCACGGTCCTCAGGCAGTCCAGGCAGGCACACTCACTCTTCTCAAAGATGATCCGAGAAGCGCTCTTGAAGTTCTTCGGGGGGGCAGTGACAGAGGCAAGGAGTTCCGTGTAGGTGCCATGGATGTCTGGGTTGGTGATCAGATCATAGTAGAGAGCCCGGTGAATGCTGGATTCTGTCCGCTGTTCGGCTCCTGCCAGAGACAAAGATGTGGACCTCGGTAACTATCTAACAGGGCCCAGATCAGGCCAGCTCCCACGACAGGACAGGGACACTCTATCCATAGTCTTTTTGTCTTCTGATACTGGAGACATTGTAAGTAGGCAAGAAATTTGAAGGCAACAGAAGAAATAGAGACCTTCCTAAGGTAGGCTAAGGGCATCAGGCCTAGAGAGATGTAAGGTGAGAGGGAGGGGTACGAGTCCCTGTGCTTCTCCCATCACAGCACTGACCAGACTGTTTTGTAGTTACCTGTTCATTACTTCCCCCCGGGAACTCAGCTGTGACCCGAGTGGGGGCAGAAACCATGCCTGCTTGTGTGCAGTTACATCCCCAGAACCTAGCCGAATGGCTGGCACGTAGTAGAAGCTTGTTTAAGGAACGAATGAATGTCAAAGTCACCATGTCAGTAAGTGATCCTGAGGCCACACACCTCATCAGCAGTGCTCAGCACCCTCCTGGGGAGCACGGGAGTTGTGCGTGCCCAGCCCTGGAGCTCCCACTTGCACACAGGGACCCGGTTGGGGCCAGTCTCAATGCCTCTTCGCCCCTCCCTGAGATGAAGTGTCCCTAGGGCTTAGCCACACATGCACAGAGGCCAGAGGGCAGCTCTGGGACTGTGCATCAGAGAACTCACCCAGCGAGAGAGCAGAGAGGGCAGTGGCCACGCTGAGTGGAGACAGGAGCACGTTGGCACTGGGGCTCGTGCTGGATCGCACGCGGTACAAATCATAGCCAAAGTTGGACACGGCTGCTGCCAGCTTGTTCACGGGGACCTTGAAGAAGGGGTCCTCCTCTTCCACTGACACCCCCGTGGGGGCCGGGGAGCCCTGGATTTGAGTACAAGGACCCGTGGAGATGAGCAGTGGATGGCTGGTCTCCTCAGGGCTTTGAGCAAATTGTCATTCTGGCCCCTGGCCTGAGTGTGCCGGGTTTAGGCTACTGTTGGAATGAGTCTGTGCTCCCTGATCACACAGCTCTGTGCCAGGGAGAGGCAGTCCAGAAGAGAGATTAGCTGACCAGGCTTAAACACGAGTGACCTGTGACCCTCAGGCCTGTGATACACTTAGAAAAAAAGAGCTCCCTCCACTCCCAAGACACCCTGCTCTCAGGCCAAACCAGGCTCCCCATCGGCTCGCCCCACTTACTGCTCCCAGGCCCCTCCTATGGACCTCCCTGTATGGCATGGCCCTGGTCAGACGCCACCTCGGCCACCACAGACTTTCCCAGTCAGAAGGCACGTTTTGGTTGTCGGACCTTTTCTCACTCACACATAGTAACCACCTCCCACGTGCTGGGCTCCATGCCAGTTCCTTGCATTTTAGTGTCTTCATTTTGCTTTATTTATGTATTCTATCAGTTTGTACTTCTTAAGCCCTTCACCTTTCCAAGTCATTTTATACTTGTTGATGTATTTGGTACCCCCAAAAGACTAATATCTCAAAACACTGAGGTCCTTGAAGCAAGAACTGAGTCTGTACATCTCCATCCATTCCTAGTACCTGCTAGTACCTGAGTAAGTGTCACTAGACGAAATATAAATGACTGGCCACAATGACCTTGTACACATGGGTATTTTGAATTCTATTTTATAGATAAGGAAATAGAGCCTCAGGTAAAAATGACTTGTCCAAGGTTACAAAGGTAGTTAAGAGATAGAGTCAGAATTCAAACTTAGAACTCATGACAAAGTCCAGGGCTCCAGCCAATATGCTCTGGCTGCCCTGGCCCCTCATGTTACAGTCACCCCTCATTGTCACATAGATTAGGCTTCTCAGCACTTGCCTTTGCAGCCCAACTGCACTGGTCTGCACAGGAGAAAGGCCTATTTCTGCTTTTACATCAGAGCAAATACCTAAGACAGCACCTACTCAGTGAGCCCCACAGTAACACAAGGTCATGAGAAAAGGACTTCCCTGAAGGGACAGCCTGGCTTGTGAGAATGCTTTTCTGGATCTTATTTTTGTCCCCACTGTGTTCTCTGAAAGGCAGGGCAAGACGCAGGTCTTCTCTGATGTGCTGCTGGGGAGGGGAGGAGCTGGGCTTGCCCGTGTCCCCGCACCCCCACTTCACTGCACTCCCCACTGACCTCCTCCAGGCCGCCTGCGTTGTTCTGGCAGCTGCTGTGCCCGAGGAGGGCTCCAGTCCAGAGGAGCAGCATGAGGACCTGCATCCCGGGGCCTGTAAGAGAGCGACACGTGGCAGACTGCTTCCTCCCCCACCACCCGACACCACCCAGTCCAGCCGGGCAGGGAGCCGGGGTTTGGCAGGATGAGGCACTGTCCCTCAGCCTCCCCAGGCTGAAAGTGGACCCTCAGCTTGATGAGCCCGCTTTCTCAGCAACTCCCCACTTCTCCACCTGCCTTGTGGCCCACAGTCCTGTGGTGAGCTTGTGCTCTTACCCCACAGTCTGTATCAGGAGACCCACCTTCAAACCTAACACTCCAGGGCATGCAGATCAGCGGTGGGCTCCTCTGGGCAGTATGGATATGGCCCAGCACAAAGGCACACGAAGGCTCTTCCCCGGAGGCACCTGACCAGCTCATTACATAGGATTTGGGGCAATGTAACAGAATGGGGAAGAACCTAGGTCTCATATGTAGAATCAAAGAATACAGAGAAGGGAGGCATCCGGTCCAGCCCCTGCTCTCACCAAGAAGTTCTCAAACTCTCCTTGAATTCCCCTGGCCTCGAAGCTGTGGCTTCCTAAGGGACTCATTCCCTTCCCAGTTCTGTGTCCAGAGCTCTTGCTCTCACGGTTAGGAGTGCTGGATCGAGGGTCAGACAGCTTGGGCTCAAATCTCAATTCTGTGTCTTAATATCTCTTAAATCACAATGCCTTCTCTTGTAAAATGAAAATCAAGTGACTCTTAACTATCGTGATGAGGATTCAGTTAGATCAGGCCTTAATAGCACTTACTTGGTCCGTGAGCCAAGTATATCCCTACAACTGGGATCCCATGGCCCCCTTGTCTCCTGGGGAGCCAGGTTGCAGATAGCTCTTACACCCCGGAGTCTTCCTTTCCTCAGGTTAATCCCACTTCCTAGTAAGACCACCAAAGCCCCGTCACCTCTCCAGCCATGGTCCCTCTGACCCGTGGCTTCTGGACCACAAAGAAAAAGGGAGATCTGGGTCCAGGACTCTCTGCTCCACCATCCCTTACCCTCCTGCCTTCACTGCATCTATGAGCTCACCCCTGGAGTCAGCATGTGGGGGTGGGAGGGATAAGGCAGCTGGAGTTGTTCACAGATAAGATCTTCCAGAGGCCTTCTGGTTAGAAAGTGGGACAGTCCAGGTTCTTTGGCTGGTCCATTCACACAGCCAAACCAGGAGCTTATAATGTGCCTTTCCTGCCCCTCACCTCCCCTGTCTCACACTCACTCACACACTCACACACACACACACACACACACACACACACACACACACACGGGCCAAGGGTCTCAAGCTCTTTCATTATCCTTTTATAGACCCATGAAGAACCCCCGCCCTCAACACACACAACACACATACTTTTCTGACTTATCAGAACAAATAGGAAAGTGGGGATTACAGTGTGTGATTTTGGGCCAAAGTCTTTAAAATTAAGCTTAGTAATCCACTGGACAAGATTGTGGAGCGTGAAAGGCAACAAAAAGAAAAGACTGCCTCTTGACCTTGCTGAGCTCATGGCTGGACTGCCAGTGGGAGCCAGCCCGGCTTTTCTTCTAAACCCTGGTCTCAAGCTCAGGTCTCAGTGAGCTCCCCAGAGCCCTCTATCTCAGCCAGCTGCTCTTCCACATGGCTGCCCCTGCCACTCCAGGAGGAATCTCCCATTGAGACAACAGAAAAAGCTTTCTGCGGTGCAAGATAGAGACCTTAACACCATCCAGCACCATCCAGGCTTACAGCTGCTCTCTCCACCCAGCCGGCCCCACCCAGAGCTGGCAGAAGCCTTCCCTGCCTGAACCTCAGGAGACTGCTTCATTGGAGATTGAAAATTCAGTGAGATGCATAGGCGGCAAGGCTAGAGGAAAAGTTTTCAGCTCTAGTCGATCTGGGCAGGGTAGAGAGTTGCGGTAGGAGCAAGGAGGTAGGAGGCATCCTGGTATAGTATTCACGAAAACTTAGTTCACAATTCTAATGCCCTTAGAGGTGGGACCTTCTCTGTAGGAGTCCCTGCAGAGTCTGAGCCCCAGCCCGAGGTCATGTGGTCACCGACCCCACATGAAGATGAGGTGAGAGACCCTGGGAGGGAAAGGCACATAGCTCCTTGTTGGGCCCAGAGCCAGCCACCAGGACACGCAATACAAATGGCATCTCTGAATCCTTCACCTCAAACCCTGGGGACAAGGGTAGTGAGAGGGCAGAGAGTAAGGGTCTGCATGGAAGACTCCCTTTGAGCATAACTCAATGCCCTGTGCAAGGTGATTGTTCTGTGGGCTGGGGCAGACAGCCATTGCCTGGCCAGGGGCACAGGGACAACGATGCCATCCTGTCCAAAGGGCAGTATCCAAGCCAGACTCCTGTCCTACCAGGTGGGGGAGGGCCTGGGGAGGAGGTAGATACCCTCCCTGTTGGGCCAAGGTCAGGGCTTACTTTCTGCCACATTGCCCAAATCAAGAGACATAAGAGCTACAATTTTGTGATTTTGCCTCCAAGCTGGGAGGATAAATTTGAGCCAATACATGTGTTTCAGATTAAACCCAATTGTGAGACAAACACCATCCCTCACCCTCCTCCCAGAACCAGCCTTTGAGCCACATGGCAGTGGACCTCATGGGCAGTGCAAGTCAGGGCACCGCCCTCTCCCCTTGCTCTGGGCGGGAGATTCCAAAGGGTGCCCTCCAGGCCTACCCCACCCATGGTGACCCCACCAGTCCCCTAGGCAATGTCTGAAGTTTTGGAATCTGATTGAGTTGGGCCAGGGTCCCCATGAGTTCTAGCTCCCAAACCCCCAAGAGACTACTACCCTAGGAACAGAGCTCCCAGCCCCCTTCCTCTCCCACCCTCAGCCTGGGGGCTGAGCTACTTGGTGGATGGGCATAGGCCAGACAGTGGTGGGGTTTCTGGGAAGTTTGCAGCTTTTCTTTGGCTCAGATCTGCTTCTTGCTGTGGCTTTCTCCAGGGAGTGGGAAGGGTGCGGGCAGCCATTCTTCCCAGCACAGGCAGCTGAGCCCCCAAACCCCAAACCCTGACTGGGCTAAATAGCGGTTATTGTTTGCAAGAGGCCAAAGCCCCATTGACCTCCCACCTTTTACTGGCAGCCAGTTTGGCCAACGAACAAGAGTGGGAACTGGGTAGAAGGACCCAGCTGTCCTCCATCCCAGTCCTTGAGCAGAGCTCAACAAGCCAGCTGCTTGATGGTGTTGGGAAGTTACCTTTGAAATTGGCCACCAGTTGACTTTGAAAAAGCAGCAGGGAGCTGAGCCCAAGCCAAGGCTGGGCTGCAGGACAGGCTGCCTTCCCAGCTGCCCGGGGGGCAAGCACAGCCCCCTGACAATCTCCGACCCTTGGGGCTGCAGAGCCCTTTGAGGTGCTGCTCAGACCTGACCCAGCAGCTGAGCTCTCTGCTTCTTCCCCACCACCACCCTCGCCATTATTTAACATCTACTTCATTCAAGTCTTTCCAGTCTTTTCTAGTAGTTCAGTGGGGTTTGGAGATAATTGGGTCCCGGCCTCCTGACCCCCAACTCCCTCTGTCCTCTCTCATCCACTCACCCTGGTACCCAAGCTGGAGGGGCTACTGTTTCCCTACCTGCTCTCCCTTGCACCCCTCTTTTCCACTCCCTTGGGTACCCTGCCTCTTCCCAGTCCCCCCAACTCTGGGGAACCTCTCCTGTCTTCCCCTGACACACAGACCAGAGGGAGCTGTTTTACCTGTGGGTGTGCTGCAGCTCCGGCCTAGGTCTGCACACTTCGGGGGCTCCTGCAAGCACAAGAGCTTTTTCTGCTGCCTCCCAATCCAGTGCCCAGCAGGCTTCAGATTACAGCTACTCCTTTCTTAAAGCGACCTGCACTCAATTCGGATTCTGTGATTGCATCATTGTCTAGTGTTAACTTTAACCCACTGCTGCCCTTCTGCCGTGCGCCCCTAAGACACACACATTCACACACCCCACTCCTCCACCAGACCTTCCTCTGGGCCAAGTCTGTCCAACCCACCAGCCCAGGACGGCTTTGAATGCGGCCCTACATAAATCTGTAAACTTTCTTAAAACATGGTGAGATTATTTTTGTGACTTTTTTGTTGTTGTTGTTGTTCATCAGCTAACATTAGTGTTAGTGTATTTTATGTGTGGTCTAAGACAATTATTCTTTCAACATGGCCCAGGGAAGCCAAAAGGTTAGACACCCCTGCCCAGGCCCTGGCCTTCCTCACCTTCTGCGCTCCCACCCCCGGGGCACCCTGGCCAGCCCGGCAGGAGATGGGACTAAGGAAGAGTCTCGCCAGAGGAGGCCCGGGAGGCAGGCTGGTGGAGTAGGAAACACACTGGCTCAATACTGGCATTCTGGATCTTTCTTGGTTCTTGGCTCTGACACGAACTGTAGTTTGGGGCAAGACAACTGTCATCGCTCCTTCCTTTCTCTGCTGAGAAATGAAGGGATGGAACTGAGATGTCTATTTCTGAAGATCAGAAAGGGCAGTGTAGGAGTGATCTGACCCGAGGAAGTAATGAGACATACTATAAAGTGAGTCCTGAGAGGAGCTGAGTGTGTGACTGGCACCCACCTAGGCATGACCAAGGTCACCTGGAGAGGAGCACACCCAGGCCCTAACCACCTTGGGATGTTTAGGAACTTGCAATGCAACTGTGATACTAAAATACTGACATGGGAAGTAATTAGAGAATCTAACAAAATGTTTTCTAGGTAGGTATGACTCCTGGCCAGAGGAGGAAAAGAGAGTGCCCCGGGATATTTAACCTGAGGAAGAGAAGATTTGGGGGAATCTCACCTCCTATGAGGCTCCAGGAAGCAGAGCTAGGGCCCCTCAGTAGAACTTTCCAGTGGGTAAAGTTCAGCTTTATATAAGGAAAAGTGTGTCAAGAGTCACAGTTCAGTTCTTTCAACAAAGTGTTGACTACCTCCACACGAGTCCCTAGCCAGGTACATGGAGGAGGGGTACATAGATGAATAAGACTCGTGTCCACTCTCAGAAACTCACTGGCTGGTAAGAGGCTGACATGAGTATAGATCATTCCAACACAATGCAGCACGTTCTGTGATTGCAGTCGCTACAGCAGTGCTGTGCTGTCCAATAGAATAGCCACCAGCAAGTGTGACGTGGGGCACTTGAAACATGCTAGTCTGAGCTGTGATCTGTGGTCAGGGTAAACTACACACCAGATTTTGATATTTAGTATGAAAAAAATAATGTAAACTTTCTCAGTAATTTTACACTGATTACATATATTGGGCTAAATAAAACAGTAAAATTAATTTCTTTTTTGATGTGGCTACTAGAAAGTCTTAAATTACATATGTGATTGCACTGTATTTCTAATGGGTCGCATTGCTCTATAGGGTACTGTGACAGCACTGTGGGAATACACGAATCTAAGCTGAGTCCTGAAAGGTAAATAAGATGAGCTAAGCATAGAAAGGTGGGTAGGTCGTGACTATCCCTGTGGACAAGTTAAAATTAGTTCCCTTCAATTCTCAGCCAGGGAACTACGCCCCCCCCAAAAAAAAATGAGTTCCCTATCTCACACCATATACAAAAATTAACTCTAAGTACATTAGAGATTTAAATGTGAAAAATAATTTCTGTAGAACCTTTTTAAATGACTTCTTATTTAAATTATTTACTTATTTTTGAATAGGTATTATGTTGCCATGGTTCAAAACTCAAAAGCAACAAAAGGTATACAGTGAAAAGTCTTCTTCTTGCTCAGATCTCCAGTTACTGGACTCCACTTCCTGGAGATGGCTGACTATTCATTTCTTTCTCGGGGAATTCCCTGGTGGTGTAGTGGCTGGGCTTCGGTGCTCTCACCGCTGCAGCCTGGGTTCGATCCCTGCTCAGGGAACCAAAAAAAAAAAAAAAAAAAAAGTCTTTCTCATGTATCCTTTCAGATATATTTTTAATGCTTTAAAAAGCAAACACAAACACACATATACAACAGGAAAAATTATAAATGTTTTAGAAAAGTATAAATAGATTCCTTTGTGATCCTTTGGTAGGAAAGAATTTTTTATTTTTTTTATTTTTTTATTTTTTATTTATTTATTTATTTATTTTTTTTTTGCTTTTTGGTATGTGGGTAGCTCCCTGACTGGGAATTGAAACCAGGCCGCAGCGCTGACAGCGCCAGCGCCCAAGCCTTAAGCCACTACACCATCAGGGAACTCCCAGGAAAGAATTTTTTAAAGACAATACACCCAAAGAAATCAAATTATAAAAGACTGATAAATTTGGCACTACAATTAAAAATCAAATATCATGAAAGATACCATGAAACAAAATGAAAGGACAAGCACACACTGGAGAAAATATCTGTAACACAGGTAACTGACAAAAATGATTAGTAACTGTAATATAGAAAGAACTATAAATCATTAAGAAAAAGAAAAGCAGAAAAAACTTTTGACTTTTCACACACACACACACACACACACACACACACAAAAGAAAGAAAGGGAGTTCCCTGGTGGTGTAGTGGCTTAAGGCTTCGGCGCTGGCGCTGTGAGCACTGCGGCCTGGGTTCGATTCCCAGCCAGGGAGCTACCCACATACCAAAAAGCAAAAAAAAAAACAAAAACAAAAGAAAGAAAGAAAAAGGAAAACATAGGCCCAGGTAATTCACAGAAGAATCTTAAATGGCTGATAAACTTATGAAAAGATGTTTTGTCCTCACCAGTAAGCAGGGGAATGCAAATTAAAACCATAATTGTTGAGTGTATTTCACACTCATCAGATGGGCAAAACTTTGACATCTGACAACGATACCAAGTTTTGGCGAGGATGTGAACAACCAGGATCTCTGGTGCCCTGGCTGTGAGAATGTAAATTTTTTTTTTTTTTTTTTTGGTATGTGGGTAGTTCCCTGACTGGGAATCGAACCCAGGCTGCAGTATTGACAGTGCCAGTGCCAAAGCCTTAAGCCGCTACACCATCAGGGAACTCCAAGAATGTAAATTGATACAACCGCTTTGAAGACAGTCTGGTAACAAATGGCAAAGTTGTGCATATCTGTATGTGGCAGCTCTGCCAGTTAAATATGAGTAAACCCAAACTCACAACTCAGCAATTTCACTCCTCAGCATGCAAGCCGAAAAGACTCCACCAAGAAGTATGTACAAGAATATTCTAGAAGCACTGTTTGTAGTAGCAAAAAAACAAAGGGGGTTGGGACAGAGCTCCCTGCATATCTGTCAACAGGAGACTAGATAAAGGGCAGAAGTAGCTCCAACCCTGAGAAATAATGAAGGGAGCCCACTTAAATCAATACGGATTTAGCTCACAATGTGGAGTGGTACAAATTACAAGATATTACAATCAGGATGATGTATTTGTGGAAGACTTAAAAACAAAGCGATGGCTATGTACATAAATTACAGAATGGATGATAACTCGTGCGAAAGTAAAGGAGATGAGTGAAGATACTAAAAACCAAAATCCGGATGTTTAGAGGGGCAGGGGCATTATGCAATTCATTATACCTTTTTGTTTGTTTTAGTTACTTCATAACTTACAAAGAAAGACTTCTCTTCCCTCCGACGACTGTGAAAGGAGTGTGTCTTGCTCCTGCCACTGGGCTCTTCAGGGACTTCGCGCTTTCAGGCAGCCCCTCTACGGAAGGATCATTCCACAGCTTCCAACACCCCCTATTAGTCCCCTCTTTAAAAGCACTTTCTGTATGCCACGTCCCCTAAAGCTACTGGCCGTTTCTCTGCTCGTCCTCACTGCAGGAACGAGCTGCTTACTCTGGTGTCTGCACCACTTTAGCTTCGTTCCTCCCCGGCCTGAAACTTGCTTCTGGGCCCACTTTTGAAACGATGGTCGCCAAGTTCACAGTAACCTCTGTGGTGACCACCAAATGGACATCTCTGTCTTTGGCAGCAGAGCAGACTGCTGCTCCTTCTTGAGACCTTGACTCCACACACCTTTCTGTATTTCTCCCACCTCACATCACCACATCTCTCCCGGTCCTTTTGCTGCCTTGATTCCGGGACCGCTTTCTTTCTCCGTCCACATCTCCTCTCAGGTGATTTCCGCTGGTTCTGTGACTTTAAATGTATCTCTATGCTCCCAAATACACACTGCCAGCCCTGATCAAGACATATTGTCTGTTTGACATATCCACATGGGTGCCCAGTAGGTAGGATGGAATATAACTATCATCCAAACCCTTCTAAGAGCAACAGCAGGTGCTACTACTTAAGCTGGAACCACAGATAGAATTCTAACTGTCCCAGGCAGACTGGGACATCTGGTCACCCCACATTAGCGTTGCATTTCTATCATAACACGTTCAATATGGAAATCTCCCATCAGTCCTAAAATCTGTTCCTCTGATCCCCACCTCAGTAAAACCCATTTTTCTCAAGACAAAACTCCAGGAATTTGAACAATGAACCCCATCATCCTTAAGCCTCCCCTTTCCCTCATTTCCTATATGGTCTGTCCACAGATTCTGTAACGTCTACCTGCAGAATATTCCTGAGTTCTGATCACTTCCATTTCCAAAGCCAGAAGCCTGGGCCAAGCCACCGCCGCCCGTTGCCTGCTAACCAGTCTCCCTTCCCACCTCCTATAGTCTGTTCTGCACACAGCAGCCAAGTGAGCCTCCTAGAGCTTCACTCAGACCCTGGTGCTCCTCAGTTAAAGCTGTCGAAGTGAATGAACTATGGCCATCCACAACAGCACAGGGGAAGCTCACAAACATGAAGTTGAACAAAAGAAGCAAGACACAAGAGAACACGGACTGTGTGATTCATTTATATAAAGTTCAAAACCAAGACAGACAAATGCGACTAGAAGACAGGGGAGTGAGTTCTGTTTCTTGATCTGGATGCTGGTTGCAATGTGGGTATTGGGTTCATGAAACAATTCATGAAGCTTGTATACAGTCCTGACTTGTGTACCTTGCATAGTATATTTCAACACACACTGTTAACTTGCCTGTTGTCTGTACCACTCTACCAGCAGACTTAGGCTCTAGGGGCAGGGGTCTTGCTACTTGTTTGTTGCTGCATCCTCAGAGCTGGGTGGGCTGCTGGCCACACGGGAAACACTTGAGAAGGAGGCATTTAAGGCAGCCACACCAGCAGTGAGGAGAACGTAGGAGGCGATGGCAGTGACCCTTGGAGTGATGACTAGGCCCAAACCATGACTAGAGCCAGCATGGAGAGGAGAAGAGGGCTGAGAAACACAGGAGGTAAAGTGAAGGAGGCAGGCTTGCTGATTTAACTTTCCAATCACTTCTTACCTCTCCCACGACTAAAAGCACAGTCTTTCCTGCGGCCCTAAAGCCCTAGGTGACCTGTCCCCACTTCCTCTCTGACCCTTTCCCACTCCTCCCCCCAGTTCTGTCCACTGCAGCCCCATGGACCTCCTGCTCATCCGGAGCCTTCCAGCTCCACTGCCACCTCAGGAACTCTGCACGTGCCATTCCTCTGTGCAGGACACTATTCCCCTCACCTCTTCAAGTCTCCACTCCAATGTCACCTTCCCAGGAAGACCCTCCCTGCTTTATTTCTCCTTATAGCTCTTTTTTTTTTTACGGGGTGGGGGGTAGTTCCCTGGCTGGGAATCGAACCCAGGCCATGGCGTTGAGCACGCCAAAGCCCAGCCACTGCACCACCAGGAAACCCCATCCTCAGAGCTCTGAGGACCCTCTGACATGCTGTATATTTTACTTGTTTATCTATTACCTTTCTCCCCACACCGCTAGTTTGTGAGAAGCAAGACTCCATCCCAGCTACTTGCTTTGAATCCCTGCACTTCAGGGCTGCAGGTAGCTGCTGCCGCCTGGACACCCTGCACTCACAGACAAGGGCCCACCCACGTGGACACCCCTGCGTCCCCCAGCCCTGTGCCCCGCACCACTTCCCCCAGATCCTCCGGCGCTGACAGTCTCCGGCTGCAGCCGGCCCCCCGGCTGGCGGGCGCCAGCTCCTGGCAGAGGGGCTGGCGTGTAATTAGAAACTCCTCAGGCTCCCTAATTGCCAGTTCTTCTCCCAAACTGGGAGGCTGGCGCTATTCTGAGCCGCCCTTGTTGCCAGCCGCCGGAGGCCTGTGGATAGGAACAGGCGGAGCGCAGAGCGGGCCGGTGTGGAGGTAGCCCGGGGAGGGCCGAGGGCGGGGCGCCGCCGTCCGGCCCAGCCGGGTGTTGGGCGCAGGCTGCTCGGGGCCTCCTGCCCGCTTTCCCGCAGCGCCTGCTCCCACCCCCGCCCAGAGCACTGACGTCGAAGCAGCCCATTCATTCTTTATTCAGGAGGCATACAAATCACTACAAAAACTTTACAAAAGAGCCTCAAGGAGCTAATGCCACCCACCCCCTCAGTCCCTGAGACCCTGGGCGGAGGAGGAAGAGGGGAGAGGAAGGAAAAGGAGTCCTGGCAGTGTCCACCTCTCGAAGGACCCCAGGGGAGACCATAGTGACAGGGCATGGTGGCAGAGGCAGTCCCGTGGGACCCTCCGGCTCCACCCACAGCAGTCAACCCCAGGGCAGCACTCTGCCTCAGGGCCGCCCCCAGGGCCTGTCTGGCCTCTCCCCAGCCGGGTACCCCACGCCTCCTGCCCCCACTCTCTGGTAAACAAATGTGGAGCTACCCCAGCCGAGGTAAGGAATAACCCACCAACCTCCCTGATAAAAGTGGGTCCACAGCTGCCCCTCCTTCCCGCCCCACCAGACCCCAAATTCCCCAAGAGGAGACAGAGAGAATGGCTCCTGTCCTCCCCTGGCCTGCCCACCAGGCCCGGCCCTAATCCCACAAAGCTGTTTGGAAAGAGTCACACGAGTTGAGAGGCTGGTCCAGGCAGGGACCCAGGATGCTGGAGCCCACAGCCCCTCACTTGGGGCTGCTAGATTCGGGGTAATCCTCCTCCGAGGGCGGCGCCAATTTCAAGTCAGGGCCGAAGGGCTTGTCCCCGCGGGGGAAGGCCTTGTGGTTCTGGAAGGGGTCCCTGCTGTCCGGGGAGTCCTGCTGCTCCTTGTGCTCCCGCTGGGCACCGGGGCGGGGGTTCCTCACACTGCCCACAAAGAGGGGCAGGTGCGTGGTGTCCTCCAGGATGAAGAAGAGGAAGGGGCGGTTCACGCTGAACGAGGACAGGGACATTCGGGACATGGCTGAGCTGGTTGCCGCCGCCGCCTCCACGCCGGCCTCACTGAGCTCCAACGTGGACTGATGCTGAATGCTGGACACCACCAAGCTCTGGTCAGAGATCCCACGTAGGTCTGGGGCCCGAAACAGCTCCTGCAGACCTGCCCAGGGCAGCAGATGGCAAGTCAGAGCTGCCTTCTGTCCCACAGGCTGCCCGGGGCCTGCTTGGGAAGGCGTCTGGCGTCCCGGCCAGGGAACACCTCAAACCCACAATCCCTGGTTAACTTCACTTTAACTTTCAAATGTCTTCCTCCAGGAAGCCCTCCCTGATCTCCTGCTCCCAAATCCACTCAGGTGCCTTTTTCACGTTCTCCCAGGTGAACTGGAGAGAAGCCCTCGTCTTCTCATCTATGCTGAATTGTAAGTACCTGATTCCTCATCTGCCCACTCCATCAGACCCAGCTTTTCCTACACAGTGGGCTCCTGGTGCTTTGTATGGGCTCCTTGCAGGAGAGCCGGCGAGGCCCACATGCCATGCCAGGCTCTCCACGTGGGACTCTTCGCAGTGCTGTCTCGGGCAGAGCAGGTCCTCATTCCCTGGAGCACCCAGCCCACCCCAGGACAGAGGTCCCAGGGGCTTATATCGAACCCTCCCACCTTACTAACCCTCTGAAAAGGCCAGGACACAAGACTAGCTTTGTCTCAGACCCACTGCCAGCTGGAGGCTTCCTCCTCATGACCACCCCCTCCCCGCCCACCCTAACCTAGGGGACTGTCCCATGCCCAGGCTCCTCACCCAGATGGCTGAGGGTGGCTACCAGGTCCAGCTGGTATTTCAGATGCAGCTTAGGCAGCTGGACCTTGGTGGGCCTCTCCCGCAGCAAGGGCTGGTGCAGCATGTCCCAGCTCAGGTTGGCCAGCACCTGGGACACATTCCACTCAAAGTAGGTGGGCACAATGACCACAAAGCTCATGTTGTTCTTAAAGGGGAAATGAGCCACCTAAAGTCAAAGGAAGGAGACACCATGAGGACCAGAAAGCACCCAGATCTAGGTGGGGTCTGGGCCAGCATACGTTTCTGAGACCGACGGGCTGGGTTTCCCATCCACCCCTCTTCGGTATGAGCTCAGCCTCCCTGAAACTCCAGTTTCTCACCTGTGACGTGGGGTAACACTACCTGCCCACGTGGCAGGCTAACATGTGACCAAAAGAGATCACACTTCTAAAGCTTCTAGGAGAATGTCTGGACATAAGCTGCACTCAGCAAATGGTGTTTTTCTCTCTCTTCATCTGCTACCAGCTAGCTCTGTGACTTGGGGTGAAGGAGCCCCTGTGCTCCCCTCTCAGTTTCTCCACGTGTAGAGTGGACTTGGGTTATTGGTTTTCAAACTGCCCTAGCTCCAGCAGAGCAGCCGCTGCAAAGGGCGGTGCTCTCAGCCCTTCTGACCGTCAGCAGTGACTTGGCCCAGCTGTGTGTATTGCCTGTGATTGGGATAAGATTTTATGTGAATGGGTTTCTGCAGCTCAAGCAGTGAAAACCACCCAGCCCAGTGGCTTCTTGCAGCTGTGACTCCTCGGGCTAGCGACAAAGCGCCCCGCTGGCAGGACCCCTGCAGATGGGAGGGAGAGTGCCGGGCTCTGGCTGGGTGGGCCTGCCTGCAGAGTGCCTGAGGAGGGGCAGGGCCCAGGAATGGAGACAAAAGGGTGAAGGAAGAGTGGGCGGGATATAGCCTGGAGGGAAGGAGCTGCAGGAAGAAAACTGGTGGGAGGTAAACCACACTGTCCTTTCAGGGCGAACTGCAGAGAAGCGTGCATGCTGCTCCAAGGACGGGCCTTGCCCACCGCCCCCCTCTGGGGAACTGCAGAAGTGACTGTGGCCTGTGTCATGCTGGCCTTGTGAAACTACCCAGCACTGCCACCTCAGCCCCCGCTGACTAACCTAGGGATAAGTGCCCAAGCCAAGGGGACCACATGTAGGCTAGAAGCAAGGGGAAGGCGCCACTGAAATAGCTTGGCAGAGCACTATCCAATCAGAATGTTCTGGCAGCATGCTGACCAATCCCTCCCAGTCAGATCCTCCCTTCTAAGAAGCACTGGGTGAGAGCCCAGGTCGCATGTCCCAGGCTTGGGGGTGCTGAGGTCCTGAGCGGCTCCAGGGCTGCTGGGGAGGTCCCCTGTGCTGCCCCACAACCCATGCATCCTTATAACAAACCCCCATCACCAGCGATCACCTGGGTCTCAACTCAGTGTCCACTCCTCAAAGAACGTTCCCTGACCGGTCTGTCTAAAGTTCTTTCTTTCTCCACTCACTAATAGATTACCTTTTTAAATTTTTTCCTTCATAGCACTAGTCACTATCTAAAATTATCCTGTTGATTTGTGTGTGCTTGTGTACTGTATGTCTCCCCTCCCAAGAACAGGGGTACAGATGGGCTCCCCTTGTGACCCACTAAATCCTCAGTGCCTAGAACAATATCTGGCACACAGCAAATGCCCAGTATTGTTTTGTTGGATGAATGAACCTCGAAGAGCCTGGAGCCTCAGTCCCTTTGGGTGGGCATAGTGAGACCTTTCAGAACCGTGTGCCCCAGGGCCATGGCTGTAAAGAAGATAGAGGTATACCTCCCTGCCCCTTTCCCAGCTCCCAGCACCCCGACCCAGCCTGGGCAATCAAGGGTGACCTGTATCTCAGGCTGCTCCAGCGAGAACCAGCGCAGAGGGTAGGTGCGGGCTTGCATCATGTCCACCGGCACTGTGAACTGCTCGTCCAGGTGGAAAGTTTCTCTCTGGGTGAGGCTCGGGTCAAACTTGCTTCTCCAGAAACCTACAACCAGCAGAGAGCAGGGGCCACATACATGGGCACTGGAGTGGGTTCTGTACCACCAGCCTCTTCCCCATCCCACCCAGAATCCATTCGAGGGACAAAAGGTAGAGGCCAAAACCCCAGTGGGTACTATGCCAATTGACACCCAGTTAATCTGAGGTCTCTTTTCTGTAGCATTTTTTAAATCTGGGCTTGCATTCTCCCATACCCTACCATTCTCCCAGGAACCCGCCCCCAACCAGGTTTTTTCAGACTCAGTTTCTTTGCAGGATACTCTCTCCATAGCAGCCCCATCCAGTTCCTGGGCCTCCTTCCTTCCACACCGTTACCTGTCTCCTCCCCCAAGCCACAACCCAGAGAACTCCCTGCCTCCTAGCCCAGCCCTGAGGAGGAGGCGGGGCGCTCAGAACAAAGGCTGTACAGTCAGCTCAGCCACAAGGCAGGGATAGGAGCTGCCAGAGCAGGGGAGCTGAGAAGAGGGGGAACATACCCTGGAAGTGAATGGCATTGAGGAGAAGCAGCACTGTGTCATCTGACAGCTCTGAGAGGAAATCCTCAATCTTCCCCTCCGTGGCCTCCTTCACCCATTGATTGATGTTCGCCAGGTCATCCCCCTTCCTTCCCATCAGGTTCATGGGCTTTGCACCAAAGAGCTGTTCGGACTGTTTCAGGAAGTCCTCTTTGAAGGGAAATCCTACACAAAAGGGGCCACAAGCTGTTCTCAGGGCTCAGGCTCCATAGCCACCCATGATTCCGACAGGCTATCTGAGGCCAAGCCCATCTCCCTCACTCCAGCCACCCCAGGGCACTACCTAGGGAGCTCCCTGCCACCAGCACCTACCTTTCTGCAGGTACATTCTAGCAGCCATTCGGAATGCCCCAGGGCCCAGGTCATGGCAGAGGCGGCTCAGCAGGTGGGGGAGGCAGGGCCCTGAGTCTGCATGCAGTACCTGCTGCAACCTTTGCAGCGTTTGGTTTTGAGCACCTGGAGGGGATCACATCGGCTGTGGCCCAGACTGGGGTTCTTTTCCACCCCTACTGCCAACCAGTCCCTCTGAGTCCCCAAGGCGAGTATGCCCACAGAACCACACACTCTCCTCCCACGGTCACTGGACTTGTCTGAGTGACAGGCCTCCCACGCTCTACTGCCATCTCTGCGGCTGACATTCTGGGCAGCCTCGCCTCATGACAAGGGTCATCCCTTTCTGTGCCTCAGTTTCCCACAATGAGACCCTGTAGTCCAATGGAGACATTGTAACTAACAAACTCTTGCACAAAAGTCACCAGAAGCAGATCCTTGGGCCCAATCCCTGGGAATTTGATTCAGAGACTGGAGGTGGGCCTGCAATTTTACCAAACATCCACGTGACCTGATGGATGAGGAGTAACTCGGGAGAAGTGAGCTCCTACTGCTGCCACAGTACCTAGTGCCAGGTGAGACAGTGCCAGGGCCACACTCAGAGGTGACAGGATGACATTGGGGCTTGTAGACCTTTGGGCCACCAGAGAGAATAAGTCTGTGGTGAAGGCCATCATGGCCTGGGACAGCCTGCGGGTCTTCTCTCGAGTTGGGACCTCCTTGCAGTCTTCTGGGGCTTTCTCCAGGGCACCTTGGTCACCAGACTCCTGCAGGGATATATCAGGGGTCAGTGTGGTCCAGGGGTCAGCTCTGGCTTTTGTGCTGAAAATCTCCTTCATAGCCCCATGCCTGAAGGGCCTTGTCCCAGTCCCGATACCAAGTCATACAGGTAATGGCATGCTGGGGACTGGATCCTTTCCTCTGGTCCCTCTCACCCTGTCCCTTCAGACCTCAGCGTCAGGGCCACGCCCCCAGTTCCCTCAACCCTGCTGATTGGCCCTCCTCCCTCAGGTCCCACCCACTCTTCCCCAGCCCCACCTGGTTGTACCTGGTTGCCCAACTTGAGGAAGGTAAGTGGGGACAGCCTCTCCTGAGTTGGCCCACTCATTATCTGAAGAAAGGAGGAAACATGGAGAGCAACCCTTCCCACAGATCCCCCACCCTGCAGAAGCCACAGGCGAGGCCCCTCAGGGCCTTCCTCTCCATCATGTCCCATCTCTCCCTAGTACCTGGTGACCCCAGAGCTCCATGGCACTTGCTGGAGAGAACTGTTGAGAAAAGAAGAGGAGGGAGAAGGCCCTCAGATCCAAACCCTGCCTCCGCCCAGCCCTCCTTCTCCTCCTCCCTGTAAGATCTCTGGCCTCCCCCATGCCCACCTTCCCTTCCCACCCAGACCCAGACCACTGCCCAGGCTTACCGCCAAGTAGGGACCTTGCAGGCAGGACAAGCTGAGCACCAGGAGCCCCCAGAGCAGCGCCATGTTCCTGTGTGGGACAGGAAGCCTCAGTTCCCACCTTGCCCCGACACACACTGTCACCAATGATCTGACTAGCTACCTGAGGCCAAGCCACCACCCCCGCCATGGAATCCCACCCACTAGATCACTGGCTGGCAAAGTCCTGAGCCATCACCGCTGAGGGGACCGTGCCAGCTGCAATACACATCCCCAAAACACATGAATTGTATTTTCCCCCTTGCTGTTTTCTGGTTTTTCACATTTCATTCACTGAAAATGTTTTGGTTCATACAGGAAAAATATTATCAAAACAAAGAAAGTCTTCATTCTACAAGGCCTGGCATTGTGAGTCAGACCCAAGTTTGAATCCAGCCTGACTCTTATTGGAGGACCTTGGAACCCTCCCTTGACCCCTCTGGGATTCTCCTTATCTTGTAAAATGGTGGCACAAGTCCCTACCTCCCCTGAGGGTATTGTGAAGACAAAAATAAGACGGTCTTTGTGAGTCCTGAGTGCAATGCCTGGCACTCAGTAACATCTGTTGTCAGCCTAGCCCAAGGCCCCTCTTTGGAGAACCCTGCCCTGTACTGGGGCTCCATCCCCAGAACTTCTGTCTAACCTGTTGCTATCTATCAGATCCACCTTTTCTGGCTGGTCTGGTCTGGTCTTGCCAACAAAGATAGTCAGGGCTGTGAGGCCCTGAGTCTCAACAGGGGTAGTGGGGTGGCCCTGAGAGCCACCTTGTTGACCTAGCAGCAGAACCCAATGAATGACTGGCCAGAGCTACCTTTGGACTTATGGGAAACACTCTGCCCCAGGCTGGCTCCGGGAAGCCATGCTCACAGGCGGGGGTAAGCAGGTCTAAGTCTACTTTCCGAACAGGTCTCACCCAACCCACCCCCATTTCAGGGCCAGTCCTTTTGGAGGACCCTGGCCTCACCCTCATCACATACAAGGGCCTCTGCAGGACCCTGATCTCCAACCTGAGCTTTTGAATCTTCCTGACAAGAAAAGGCCTCATTTGTCAGGTCCCAGAGAGACTCTCCCTGGAAACCACCCCCTGCCCTGCCTTGGCCCCTCATCACCCCAGGAGGCTGGGAAACAACAGGCCTCCTGAATAAATTCAGCCCAGACCCCCTCGGTCAGCTAGGCAGCTCCTACTTCCTCTCCTGGCCAAGGAGCAGGCCGAGCCACCGCACCCCTCCTACCTGTGCAGGCTCCTCTCTGCCGCACACAATGTCCCTCTGGCCCCACTTGGGTGCTCCCCACGCTCTGCTCAGGCTTCAGCCAGCCCCGCCGAGCCCTCCCCTCCAACCAGGACCTTTGCTCTCAGCCAACCCCTCTTCAGATTGCTTTCTCCTCCGGTAAATATTGACCTGCACATCCGGTTAAACATTGATATTCAGGCCAGAAGCCCCTTTCCCACCAGGAAATCTAATTCTGAGACAGCCACCTGGAGCCACATGGATTTGAGTCCCACATGAGCCTAGAGAAAGGGAGTTCAGGAAACAGGGGATCAGGAAAGCAGATCCAGGAAGGATAGGGGCCTTCCAGTGACCCGATGAGGTGGGGGATTACCCCTGCTTTAGTCAGGCTCAGAGAGGCTATGTGATCTGCCCAAAGATACAGAGCTGGGCTCAGACTTACATCCAGGTTCCCACTCCGGTGTCCTTTCCTCTCCCCCACAACCGCCTCCCCATCCAAGGGGAAAGAAGGGGAAGCTGCAGGAGCCTAGGTAGGGAACCCAGGGTAGGATGCCCCTACCAACCCTTACATGCCCAGTATCCCGGTTGGCTGCCTTCAGCCTCAGCCCAGAAGCCAGGGCGTGAGGACAGATGCTGAGGGTACACAGCCTCTCTCAGCACCCCACCTCTTCAGGAGCAATGCCTCTTTATCCTCCCCAAGGATGAGGGTTTTTGGAAACTGGCCTGGGGCTACACGAACAAAAAGCCCTGTCCCCTGGGCTACATGAAGAATTACTAGGTAGCCTCTCCGCCTCCTGCCCTACTCCCCATCTTTCCTCACTGCTGTGTAAGCGGGAAGAGCTCAACTTCTCCCCACCTGACACTGCCATCAAGAAAAGCCTCACTCAGTTCCATGGCTTTTTCAAAGTATTTATTGGTCATATTTACATGTATTGCAAATAGTGAGGAGGCAGCAGGGCCCAGTCCCAGACCTCTTCTCTGTTCCAGCATGTGAAGACCCAAGGATGCCGGGGTCTTCCTGTCCCCTGGGAGAGATCTGAGATGCAGAGGTGGAATTCTTCTTGCCCCTTCTCTCAGGGTCTTGGATGGCCCTATCTAACCCCATAGGGGTTCTAGGCCCAGGAACTGTCACCTCAGCTCAAGGCACAAACATTGTGGTTAAGGGTGGGCAGGCAAGGAAGGCATAGGGTCACTCCTAGCAAGTACCAGCTAGCCCAGTCCATCTTCCCTCCCCTGGTCCTGACCTCTTTCTTGTCCTACTGGTCCCATGCTGGGCAGGGCCTGGGTGGGTAGACACTTAAACCTCACCCCAAGGCCCTTAACTCCTGGACTAAGTCAGCCCTCCTGAAAGGCTAGAGCCCAAGCACCATGGGGTCCCAGACTGGGGCAGCTCACCTGTCTTTGGGGGACAGGGGTAGACAGAGGCCAGCAAGGCGGGGAGCTTAGTTGGAGACTGGGTGGGCAGGGCCAGTCTCCTTTCCCCTTCCTGAGCTTCCCTATCCCCATGTGGACCCAGAGGGCAGACCTGGGGAGGAGAGAGGGCAGTGATGCATCCCCAGCTCCTCCTCTCGCTTCCTGCTGGCTAGGAGCAGCACCTCCCCAAACCATGAATGAGATCAGCCTTGTTGGCTCTGGGTGTTCAGGAGCCCGAATCCCTACCCTGCTGTAGCTGGCAGGCCATGTGGGTGCACAGGGTGTGGAGCCTAAGACCTGCATGGAAGGAGCTAGTGGGAAACAAGGATGAGGGGGTGGATTCCCAGAGGGTGTCTGCCCATTGGGCTTGGCCAGCTCCCAGCTCAGCCTATGCCAGCAGGCGGATGACCCCATTGTCTGAGCCTAATAGGAGGTGGCGTTTAGTGGGCAGTAAGGCTAGGCTGGTGAGTGTGCCACGGAAGTTCTCAGAGCTGAGCTTGGTGGTGGCCTGGGAGGGCGGCTCAAGCAGGGAGCAGACACCGATCTTGTTAGCCACTGTGCCAGTGATCACCTCGCTGCCGTACAGGTCGAAGGTGTGGATGGGGTCAGACGCTGACTTGTAGTGGTGTATGGGCTTCTGCTCCAGCTCCTTCCAGACGGTCAAAGAGTGGTCGGAGGAGGAGCTGACCAGGACGCTGCCCTCCACTGCCTGCTCAGAGAGAGGAGAGCCTCAGCAGTGCCTGGGCCTTCCGTGTGCACACCCCCCAGCCCCAGGGTATTCCCATTTCCTCCCACAATATCTCCCAGAAAGACAGGACTCCCTGAGCAGGGACAGGGTGCCACCCTCCCACATTATGTTAATGTTAGTTAATATGAACATACTAAACGTCGTTAATCTAGCCATCACCATAGTTCGAGCACTTACTATGTTCAGGCATTGTGTTAGGCATGCCACATTACCATATTTCATCTTTGCAACAACTCTATGAGGTAGATGCTGTTACTGGTCCCATTTTACAGAGAAAAACTAAGGTTCCAAAAAGTTAAATCATTATATAGAGTCTCAGAGCCAGAAGTGGCAGACCCAGGATGAACACCCAGCCTGACCCCAGAGCTCTCCTGAAAAGTCAGGACTGGTAAGTCAGAATTTAGAGGCACCTGGAGCCCAGATTTCCTGGGGGACCCTAGAGGGAACCCAGGCAGCCTGCCCCCACCAGCAGCAGTGCATGTGCCCTGGCCTCCACTTAGGATGGGGAGGAAGTCCCAGTTGCCTGGAAAAATTCCCCCACAAGTAGCCCTGTGCCTCCCCTTCTGTAATTGAGAATGGCGTGGGGACAGTGGTAGGGGTAGGATCCCCGCGGCCAGTCTGGCCCTGCCCCGACCAGGGCAGCCCAGCAGGGGCATGGACTCTGCTCAGTGGTCTTGGGGCAGTAAACATCCTCCCAGCTGAGCTTTATTTAACCTAATTTGGGTCATGGACAGAACCCGACCCCTGATCCTTCAAGCAAGACAAATATGGACAAGGGTTACTCATTAGAACATCTCCAGGGAACAGCAGGGTCAGCTCAGCCCCCTGGTGCCCCGCCCCCATGGCCTGCCTCCTGCCAAGGCCCCACAGTACCCCTGGCTCCTGACCCTCCCTTATACCTGCTCCTGGGCGGGTATCAGGGAGATCAGCTTAAGCCTGTCCTGGGTGGGCCTAAACAGAGCGGGGCCCAGAGCAGTGAGGAGGAGAAGGGGATCTGGTCTGTCACCTTGATCTGCAGGATGTCTCCCTCATGAGCAGGCCAACCACGCAGAACCAAGCCGGTGCGTGTGTCCAGGAGTACCATGAAACCGGAGGAGAAGCCGGCCACGACGCTGCGGCCACTGGGGCTAACAGCCAGGGAGCGGACAAGCCCAGGGTTCAGCCCGCCACCCAGACGGAACTCATGCTGCAGACAAAGGGAGACAAATTGAGAGGCCACTGCCGGCTCTAACCTGCTTCCCCCTGAGGTCCTGAGGTCCTGCCCACCCCCACAGACCCACCTAGCTGGAAGGCCTGAGCCTCCCTGTCCCCCATCAAGGGAAGAGCTCCTCCCGTCACACCCAGAGTCCCACCCCCCAGGGTTTGCTGCTGTGGATGATCCGTCTCCAAAGAGAAAGTACACCCTGGCCTTCTCGTCGGGATTTCTCCCCACTGCCAGGCACTCAGGCCCGGGCTAAGGGAACTGTGAGGACAGCCCTGACCTGCAGTCCAGGCTTCCTGCAGTCCACAAAGCGCAGGGTCGAGTCAGAGCTGGCCATGGTGACGCTGGTGTGAGGTGGGGGCATGACAGCCACAGCAGTCAAAGGCACCCGGCTGTCTGATGGCTCCACCGTGCGAAGGGTCTTCCCTGGGAAGGAAAGGGATCCCCGCAGCTGATGGAAGAGCCTCGACTCTTCCTACTCCTCTGACCTACCCAATATCTGCCTTCCATATCCCAGGGAATCTCAGAAAACGCTAGATGTTTCTTGACCCTCCTACCTTCCTGCTTTCATGGTCAGGCCAGGTTCCTGACCCCAAACCAACCTCTTCTCTTCACACAGCACTCCGTGACCAAATGCTATCTCCCTCTCTCTATCTCAATGCTACTCCATCCCCTCCCCATTTGTAGCCTTATTTTTCCCTACAGTGATGCTAAAAAATAATGGAGCAACAATTTACCAAATATGTACTACATGCCACATGTTAAGCCAAGTCCCTATGTGCATTATCCTCTAAACCAGTTGCGCTGATTCCCATTGTACAGATGGGAAAACTGATGCTTCCAGTAGTGAAGTGACTTGCTCAAGGTCATTCAGCAAGTTAAGCTGGCATAGCCAGTTCAAATTCAATGTCTAATGGATTCCAAGTCCTAACTGCTCCTCTGTGTGGCCTCACTGTGTCACCTCAAATCACACACCATTATACCCCAACCACCCTACCCTTGGATCCTGTACTCAGAGGCCTGGTGGGATAGAGGAAGGCAGTAATAGAACAGGCCTCGCCTGGGTCCGCTCACCTGTGAAGGGGTCCCAGATGTGCACAGCCCCGTCACAGCTCACCACACATTGCGGAGCCTCAAGCTGGCCCACAAAGAAGACACTCTTGCGATGCTGGGCATAGACCAGGCGGGGAGCCGTCTCGCTGGTGCCATCCCCAGAGTTGTAGAGTGGCCAGAGGCGTACGGTGCGGTCCTTACTGCCACTCAGGAAGAAGTCCTCGCTGCTCAGGGGCGCCACACACTTGACGGCCCCTGAGTGGCCCGGGAAGCTCTGCAGGCGGATCTGGTGGAAGTGAAAATGGGCATCCTGCTGGCTCACACCAATCTCGTACTGCCAGTATGCCAGCCAGTTCCCACTCAGCCCGTGGGCACTCCGTGGCAGCTCCCGCTTCAGCGCATTGTCCTCACTCTCGCTGCCGAAGCCCCCACTGCCCATCCCAGAGATGGGGCCCAGCGGGCCGGGGCTCTCAGGCTGAGAGTCATCAGGGATCTGGATGCGGTTTCCAACCAGGACACTCCCAAAGGTCCCCGAGTGGCCATCATCCTGGGGGCAGCCCCCACCCTGGGGGTCCAACTCAGGGCCGCTGTCTGGCACAGTGGGCTCCAGGCTGGGAGGGCTGTGGCTGCTCGGGCTGATGCTCTCCAAATACAGCCCTGCCAGCTCCCCCACCAGCTCGTGGTTAGGGATGATTTTCTGGATGATGTCACCTGGATGAGAGTGGAAAAGTTCCTACGATTAGGAAAGATGGCAGTTGACTGTCCCCATTCACTCAAGGACTTGGGAACTACACAAGACAGGGCAGGTACTGTCTGTGCAATTCTCAGCAAGTGACTCTTCATCTCCAAGCCATAGTTTCCTCCCCAGTAAATTGTAAACTCATTCATTCACTATGTACACATGAGCATCTTCTGAATGTTCTGGGCACCATGCTGGATATCAGAAATAGAATAGTGAACAAAATCGATCATGCTCTCCCTCCCAGAGCTTAGATTTCAGTGCAGGAGTGACGGCTCATCTGACCACAGGGCTGTTCATCCTGCGCTGGGAGATGATACACTTTAACTCTCAGCACAGTGTCTGGCCTGTATGGGAAGCTACGTAAATGGTGGGCTGCTCATTTCTCCAGACAGCGCCTAGAGACTCAGTATGACTCCCCCACCTTCCCCAGGGACACACTAGGCCACTCCTGTGCCTTACTGGCTAACGCTCAGTCCCTATTATTACTCAACTTAGGACTCAAAGTCTGAGGTGGCCAAATCTCTTTGCTCTGACCCAGAAAATTGTGCTTAATACCTACTACTGCCTCTGAGTGCAGGGGGACCATGTGACCCTCCCAAGGAAAGAGATTAGCCACAGAGTCTGTGTATGTGAACATGAGGGGGCAGTACCCAACAGGCAGGAGAAGGGCACGTAGATTGTGTACGCCATCTCCAAGGTGAACACCTTCTGCAGCTCATCCAGCAGGGTGGGGTCCACCAGCCGCTGCTGCCCATCAGAGAAGGCCACTTCTGGCAGCTGGCCTTCACTGCGGCCCACAGGATCCAGCTTCAGATCCTGGGGGCAGGAAGTGCAAGGAGTCAGCTGAGTTCACAGCTCCTACTCAGCCCACTCCTTCTAGGTAGGTCTGCCCACCTGGTGCCGAAGCTCATGCAGCTGAGAAAAGACTTGAAAGAAAGTGGCCACGGGCTCACTCAGGTGCTGCTGGACCATCTCCTGCCCAATACGCAGGCAGATGAGGGCGATGAGGCTGATGGTTTTCAGACACAGGACAGTCCGTGCCTGGGCTCCACTTGGGAACCTGGAAACAGAGCTCATAAACTCCAGCCCTGTGGGACTTGCCCAGAATCTATCAAAAGCTGTAAGTGCAAAGAGCTATAAGACCAACTGATCCAAACCAGATGAGGAAACTGAGGCACAGAAAGACGGTGTGGCTTGTTCAGGGTGACACAGCCGGGATCAGAACCAGGACTCCCAATACACAATGCAGTGTCACTGGACTCTCCAAGCTTCCCAGCTTCCCACCCCCATAGCCCCCTCAGCTGGGCTACACTCCTCATGGGATGGGGCAAAAGCCTACCCTGTGACAAGGGAAGTGAGGAAGCTGAGAACAGGCAGCAAGACCTCGTGGCTGATGCGGGGCAGAATGTCCATGAGGGTGGTGTCTGAGAGGTACACGATTATCTTCTGGGTCAGAGTCACTGCTGCCAGCAGCCCCGCCTCCTTTCGGCTGTTCAGTCGACTAGGGCTCGAGGTGCTACCCGGGGCCACCTAGGGCCACAAAATCAATGAGGGCCAGGCTGTCCTACAGGGATCCCAGCCGAGCCCTCAGGCTCCTTGGACTCCCCAGCCCCCCACCTTCCAAATAGGGGACTCACTAGGTAGCTGATGTAGGGCAGGTACTGATAGGTGAGGACAGGCTCCCCATACAGATGGGCGATGTGGAGGAGGCAGCTGAGCACAGGCCCCGACACTATATCACCCAAGACTGGTCTCTTCTGATAGATGTTGCCAGTACTCAGCGGGGGGCTCTCGCCACTGCTCACCATGAACTGCTGCCGAGTAGATCCTGCCAAGGAAGAGCCAGCAGCCTTGAGTGCTACCAGAGGGCAGGAGAGCGGTTGGCCTTCCAGGGACTGTGGTAGCTGCCCCCACCCACTCTAGCCTGGGGTCTGCCCAGTGCTCTACCTAAGGAAGGAAACGACTTACAGACTGGGACCCAGGACCTGGCTGGGAAATGGTCTGTGGTGGGAGTGGGAAGGATCCCTTAGAGGGGACTGAAGATGAGCAGACAGCCTGGGAGAAGCTTCATCTCCAGCACTGACCGCAGGCCTTACCTACATAACACGATGTCAGCAGGCGAAGAAGGTTCCGGGCCACGTGGCGAGAGGCCACTGTGGGGCCGAGCTTGGCAGACAGCCAGCGGACCATCTTGCAGGCCGTATCTGCAGGATGGGAGCAGGCCCTGAGCTCCTCAGATAATGGTGGCTCACCCCTCCTCCCACCCTATCCCATGGCACCCCACCTAGCCAACACTGGCTACAGCTCTGCCAAGGAGCCCAGCCTGAGCCTGGTTGCCCCACACCACCGCCGTGCATTCAGCAGCAGCAGAGGTGGCCTGTGGGACTCTGGCTTTGGGGCTGCTCCAGGTTATCCCTTCAGTGAATCTTCTCTAACTCATAGAGTCCCTGGTTGCACCCGGCTACCTCCTCCTTTGGCCTCTTCCCTGCTCTTCCTTCCACTCTCAGTTTAACCATGCTGGCCTTTCACGGATTCTTTAATGGAACCATGACAGCCTCAGAGCCTCGCACATGCTGTTCCCTCTGCATGGAATGCTCTTCCCACTGCTGACCTGTCTAGCTACCTCCTACTCATTGAATCTCAACTAGCCCTACTTTCAAGGAAGGCTTCTCTGACCCCTGAAAACTAGATCTAAGGCCCATTTTATAGTCCCTCGTAGCACCCACCTGTGTTCTTTATAGCACTACCATAACTTGTGTTTATTATGTAGGATTATCTACAATGTGGCATCTCCTCTGCTAGATGTGAGCTCCCGGAGGGCAGGCTCACTTCTATGCTGCATGTGGATATGCTCGATACACTACTTCGTGCCAAGTAGGTGCTTAGCAAATGTTGAGTGAGAACCAGATGACTATTTTGACCAAAACCTCCAAGCCTGGGAACTCACCAAGAAGGATCTTCTGTTCTTTCCCCTCCGATTGCTCAGTCAGCGGTTCCTCCTCTTCCTCCCCATCTGCTGCAGGGCCTTCAGCCACAACGGTATCCATGGACAGCACCGTGTCAGAGAGAGTGAGTTCAGATGCCCCAGTGACTTCATCTTGCTCTCCCTCCCCCTCCTCTTCCTCCAACACCACACTGCCTTCCTCTTCCTCCTCTTCCTCCTCTGAGCCTTCGCTTTGCTTCAAGTCTTGGCTGCTGTCGCCTGACCTAAGGCTGCTCTTGTCCACAGGCACGCCCCCATCGTCTGCAGCCCGCTCCTCGCCCAGAGAAGTCTCGCTGGTGCTGCTCTTGTCACTCAGCCGACCCAGGCTCACAGCTTCAGCCTCCTGGGGCTGTGGGGACTCAGCTACATAGAGCCCGGCTTGGAAGTCCTCTGTCTCAGGAAGGTCAGCCTGGTCGTGGAAGCTGACGCCAGATGTGTAGTCTGGGAGCCCGAGGCCCGAGGATGCAGCAGGCTCCCCGTCTATCTGTATCTCCTCCCCAAAGGCACAGGAGCTGGGCCTGGCCCCTGGGAGCCCACTTTCCTCATCCTCAGCAGCCCCGGCCAGGCTCTTGCTTTCCTCCTGGGAGGCCTCCACGCCAGCCAGCACCTGCAGGACATGGGGCAGCAGGTGGACGAGAAAAGCCTGCAGGCCCAGCCGCACCATTAGCTGGGCTACAAAGCAGTCGGTGTATAGGTAGAAGCGGCCATGGAGCCGGCAGGGGCTCTCATAGGCACCAATGAGAGGTTTCAGTAGGTACTTATTAGCATTTTTCGGGCCCAGCGCCTTGGCAACCGGTTCAAATAGGTACCAGGCTGTATACACAGCCGTGTGCTCCTCAGACATGAGTGACAGCACAAAGGGCAGCAGGATCTCCAGGCCCTCTGGAGTGATGTCACACAGCACTGCACCCAGTTGCTGCCATAGAGCGAAGACCAGCTCCCGCCCCTGCACCTCGTCTTCCACGTGCCTTGCCTGGTACAG
Organism: Lyroderma lyra; assembly: GCA_004026885.1. NCBI lineage: Eukaryota > Metazoa > Chordata > Mammalia > Chiroptera > Megadermatidae > Lyroderma > Lyroderma lyra. The sequence continues at coordinate 31,185 of PVJL010012109.1, forward strand.
GAGGATGAACTGGTGCAGTGCTGAGAAGTATGGAGGGAAGGGAACTATGGAGCTGAAGGGGCTGAGCAGCTGGGCCGGGCAAGGTGGAGGCAATCCCTGGGAGATGGGCCTGTACTCAAACAGGGGGCCCAGCTTGCCCTTCCCTGCTACCACTGGGCCTTCAGGTCCACTCAGCTGCAAGAGCATGTCCAGTACGGGCTGCAGGGACACGGGGACCTCCTTAGGATAGCGCATACAGAGCCTCCGAACAGCCTCAAAGCGTCCCCACAAAGGCGCATCAGGCTGCAGTGTTCGGACCCTGGTGGCAAACACCATTTCAGCCAATAGGACACCCAGCGCCTGCATGTCCCGATGGAAGAGGTCCCGCAGCTGCACAGGTGGCTGGACCTGGGGCTGCTCGGGCACCTCCAACTGGCCCCCCAGGCCTTTGGTCAGGAAGTTGCCTAGTTTCTCCAGTTCTTCCAGAGCCTGCATGGGACTGAAACCCTCCGGAAGAAGAATCTTCCCCTCCTCACCTTCCCCAGGGTCTGCCCCCACAGCTTTGTTCCTGCGGCCTGGTCGATAGGTCGAGGTCACTGAGAAAGACAGGAGGCCTGGAGGAGCTTGGCTGGAGGAGGAGGAGCAAGGGCCCAGCTGCTCTCCTGTTTTCCCAGCAAGGGAGATGGAATCCAGAGCTTCTGTGGCCTGTTCCAAGTCATCTTCCCCTGCCACAGGCCTGTCTCTGGTCCAGCCAGCCTCACAGGAAGTGCCCTCCAAAAGCAGTCTGCCCACCCCATTTGTAAGGTGCCCCGGGAAGTCCTCCCGGCCTGTGCTCTCTTGGATGGTCTGAAACAATAGCCTAGGGATGAGTGGAGGCTCAGGGGCAAGGGCAGGAGCCGCAGCCAGGCGCTGGGGGTGCGGCTGATCGAAAAGCTGCACCACTCCATAGCTGGTGAGGTGCGTGTGGGCATCCACGAGGTGCAGACACACATTCTTCTCCTTCACAGCCTCCTTGCCCTGCAGTTTGTAGCCGAAGGTGAGGTCGATCCAGTGATGAAGTTCCTGGGACACCTCGTGGCTCTCCAACAGCGCCCGATGGGCAGCCACAAACTCCTGGCTGGAGCCATACCAGGCTGGCACATCCAGGTCAGGCATGTCAGGGTGGATGGAACAGAAGATGGAGGGATCAGTGTAAAATTCAGGGATACATTCATCAGGTGTCCAGCTCTGCATACGCTCCATGCTGGCGGGGTACTCATGGGGCTCCCATTGCGCCCGCACGTGTCCACAGAGCACTGACCGGGGCGTGCGCCGGGCCTTATATACATAGTACGTGATGTCGGAGAGCACATCTGAAATGTGGTGAGGAACATGAGGTGGCTCTCCGCCACCTGCACCACCTGCCACAAACGCCTGCCGTGTCATCTCATATGTGAAGTCCAGTTGCTTATCCCCCTTGTTGAGGCGGAACTTGGACTTGCGAAGGTCTCGGAAGCGCCCATGGGGCGTGGTGAAGTCCACCACCCAGGGCAACACTGGGTGATAGTTGGGATCCCCCTGTCGCCGACCTGCTAACCGATTCAACTGCATGAGGTAGTAGAAGTTGCTGGTACGGCCATGGACCCAGTCTATAACAAGACCTCTAAGTTCCTCCTGGCACTCAGGTCCCACTGCTCCCTCCTCTCCAGGCTCAATGCCTGACCCATCCCTTGCTACAGGGGTCTCCTCATTCTCATCCTTCTCCGGCCTCTCATAAGCACTAAGGTCCAGCCGGAGCTTGCTGCAAAGCTTCTCATCCACAGCGATGTGGTGCAAAGATAGGGCCCCACAGGCCAGTCCCTGGTGGTGACAGGCATCCATGGCCTGCAGCACACGGAAGAGAATGAAGAGCACTTTGGCTTGGCTGTTGGTCAGCTTGGCAGGGCTGAAGGTGACCACATCATGCAGGGAGAACTGCACATAAGGGTGTACCACATACAGCATCTCCTGTGACTCCAGTAGGGCCTCAGCTCTCAAAAGACTTGGACAGGCGGGGCTGCCTGGAGTGGGCCAAGGTCCATCTCTGGTATGTGATGGGCATTGGGTAGCTTCACCCACTGGCAGGAAGGAGCAACCATAGACCCTCTCCAGAGCTTGTCGTACTGAGTCCAGGGCAGGGACAGCTGAGGGGGCAGGGCTATGACTATAGGGCTGCCCAAAAGTGTGATACGCATGGCGCCACAGGTTGCGATAATTCTGGGCAGCCACATCCTGCATGAAGCGATTGAGGGTTTCAGGGCTGCAGGACCCCTCCTCAAAGGGCAAGCTGCCACCCAGAAGGTAGGACAGCCTCCGTTTTCGCAGCCCGTGCACCTCAATGCGCGTCCAACCGTGGGGCAGCCTCTGTATAGAGCGTTGCAAGAGAGTCCTGACTTCCGCTTCGCTCAAGCCCTCCACCCGGGGGCAGGGTCCCAGGGGCAGCCGGTACTCGCGGAGATTGGCCAGCCAGCGCGCAGGCACAAGGGCCACCACGTGGGTGCCCCCCGGGGCTGGAGCCAGTTGCCGGGCATCAATGTTCAGGTCCCTCTCCACGCTCTGGAGCAGCTCCTCCATGTCAGGGCTTGGGGACGGGGACCAGTCCTCAAGCCCGTTCGTAAGAGCGACTTCCTGCCCCTTGTTCCCCAGGGCCATCCCCTCCTGGCCGCCTGGGGGCAGCTTGGGGTAGAGCCCGGCCACAGCCCTCCTCGCAACGGCTTCCGGGGTTCCAGACCGGCAGGGTAGGGAGGGGCAAGAGACAGGGGCTGGGGCGGAGGCGGTGGGGTGGGCCAGGGACCGGAGCGGAGGGCGGGGGCGCTCTTACCCTCCACAGGGTCCTGCGCTGCGGGCGCGGCAGGGCGAACGCTGTGGGGTGCCAGCGCCCCGCTCCACCGTGACGGGTCAGCTGACGCGGTTCACGTGATCGCCCCGGCACGGAAACAACCGCACGTGGCTCAAACCAGTGGGCCGGACCCGCCTCCGGCCCGCACCACGGAGGGGCGGTCCTCGGCGCTCTCCCGCCCAGCTCTCTGCTCTGGGCTGGTGGCAGCTTCGCTTCCTCCGGAGCTGGAAGAGGCCCAAACCCGCAGGGAGAAGGATGCTGCACCCACCACGAGATTTGGCCTCCTGTCCCTGCTTTCTCTTGCACGCTCCAGAATGTCGATCTAAGGAGGTTCTTTGCAGAGATCCCAGCCTTTAGTCGCAGATCCTCCCTCCCTACGCTGGTTTTACAGATAAGAAATCAGAGGCAGAGCTAGGACTTTTGACATTAAGTCCCTTCAGCGCTTCCATGCTGCTTTCCAAAAGGAGCTTTTAATTTTCCAAAACATTTCATCAGTAACATTCCATTTGACCCTCATTACACACCATGAGTTAGGGAGAACAGTTATTACTGTCTATGTTTTATAGGTAATAACCAAGAGCTGCCAAAGAGGCTTGAACAAGGTACAGAGTGGAGACTTTCTGCCCTGGGTCCTCCACACTCACAGCCCTCTTACAACCTTTTTTTTTTTTTTTTTTTTTTTTTTTAAATTCTGGGTGATCTGAGCGAAAGAAGTCGCCCAGGCCCAGAGGCCTGGAGTTTTGGAGAGGAAGTGTTCCCCCAAGACTTCCTGTTGAAGATCAGCTTCTGCCATGCAGCAGAGCCTGCCTACAGCGGTCAGAGCCTTGAAGATGCAGGTGGCTGGAGCTGGTTTGGGGGGGTGTTTAGGTTGGGGGAGGGTGCAGCACGGGATAGAGAGCAGAAACCAGAGAGCTGGCACCAAAACTACATAACTCCTTTAAGAGGTCTCAATTTTTGACTCATTTGCAGGACAGATAGGCCATTGTCTGCAGTGAAACCACTGGCTCTGCTTTTTTTCGGTCTCACTCCTAGATGGAGAGTTTGCCTCACGTAGAAGTTTGGTGTTAGAGGTATGGGGGTTCCATTCAGACACTTAAGAAAAACGAAAGTCCAAATTAGAGAGGATACAAGAATGGCTTGGCCATGATCTGATTCCATCTGTTTCCTCTTTCTCGAAGCTCCTGGTGTGCTGCCTGGTCACAGGACCTTGGGCAGTCATACTTATATCCACCATTTACTGAACACTGATTAGGATCCAGGCACCAAGCAAAACACTTTGCATACCTTGTTTTGTTTAATCCTCACGATAAACCTTTTAAGAAGAAAATTTTATACCTATTTTAGGACGAGGAAGCTGACTACCTTAGGTAATTTGTCCAAGGTCACATAGCTAAGAAGTGGTAGAATCAGGATTCAAACCCAGACCTATCTCATCCTAAAACCAATGTTCTCTGTACTCCGTGACTATGCACTATTGTTTTTTTCACCTGGGAAATTACAAGTTCCTTCACAATATCGCATCCTCAGATACTTTGGTCTGAGTACCTGAGACCAGAAGATGTGTTTTGATGGTCAGGAGGTAGTGCCTGCTTCTTCTTCGTCTTCTTTTTTTTTTTTAATGTGGGTATTTCCCTGGGAATTGAACCCAGGCCACAACGTTGAGAGTGCTGAAGCCTAGCCACTACACCACCAGGGAATTCCTAGTGCCTGATTCTTAGTACCAATAAAATGGGTCCACCCGTGCTTTGCTCTGTTCTCAGTTTACCTGGACTGAGCGAGGGAGCATTGCTTTTTCTTTCTGTAAGTCTGCGTGTGCCCTGCCCTCTAGTGGTTTTGGCTTGCAATGCAACAATGACCTTGGGTATAACTAATCTTACCTCAAAATTCTTTCCTTCCCTGGAATAGGAATGTCCTTGCAATGCTGAGAATTGGTGCATTAAGATTTCTGGGGCAATGACACTCTCCCCAATCCAAGCCCTAAAATAGTGGTTTTCAAACTTTATGATGTACTTCTGATTGAGTAGTCTGGGGTGAGACCCAAGAATCTGAATTCTTAACAAGATTCCCAGGTAATGCTGATGTAGGCCATCTAGTCCTGCAGGCCACAACTTGGGATATGATGCTCCCAAATTCCCCCTGAATCCCAACCCAAGCACCCTTGGACTTTGGGGAATCTGGGACCAAATTAGCCACTCCCTTTCACCAACCTCAATATTGAGTTTCCTGGAGGTCATGGCTCAGACAGTCAAAGAAGCAGGCTGCAGCTGCCCTGGCAGTCAGCCTATACTGAGTGAGGTTAGCCTTTTCTGACTGTTAGGAAGAAAAGTGAAGGAAGCTAACATTTAATGCACCAACTGTGGGCCAGTGGACCAGGTACTGTGCTGTTTTCAAAAATAATCCTTTTTTAATCCATACAATAAACTACAAACTTGTCATTCACTCTATTTTGTAGATGAGGAAATTGAGGTTCAGAAATGTTAAGTAGGAGTTCCCTGGTGGTGTAATGGCTTAAGGCTTCAGCACTGGCGCTGTCAACGCTGAGGCCTGGGTTTGATTCCCAGTCAGGGAACTACCCACATACTACAAAAAAAAAAAAAAAAGAAAAGAAATGTTAAGTATATTCACCAAGCTCGCAGCTGGTGAGAGCTGGAATTTGAATCCAAGATTGTCTAATCCAGGGGTTCTAAACTAGAGGCGATTTTGGCCTCCAGGGACCATTTGGTAATGTCTGCAGACGATTTTGGTTGTTGGAGGTTGGGGGGGGGGCAGAGTATGTTGCTAATGGCATCTAGTGGGCTAGTGATGCTGGCCCCCACAGGACAGTCCCCACAACAAGAAATTATCCAACCCAAAATGTCAATAGTGCTGAGGTTGAGAAACCCTGGACTCAAAGTTTATGTTTTTGCCTTTTAGGGTAAGGTAGTGAGGGGATGGAGACTTACCAGAACACAATGGAGAAGGGCCTACCCCAGGGTCCTTGGGTGGGAAGAGGATGGGATATCTATGCTAAAGATAATGGGAATGGAGAAGCTGATAAGATTTCTCTTCCTTCCAAATTTGGCTAAGGCCCTGCTCAATTTCTCCTAACCTTGCCAAGTCAGTCCTAGGACTTCACACTAAGCATGTCCTGGAGTGATCCCAACTCACAGCCCAGGGTTTGGGCAAAGTATTTACCTAAGTCTTCTTGAAGGACTTCCCAGCCAAAGCCCCTGGTTCCTAGGACCAGTGTGTTCCACCTTCAGCCCCGGGAAGCACCACATTAGCTCCCTTGCTATGGTGGGTGAGAGTGTAAACACTGGAGCAGCTTAGAGCTACGTGGCATCAAAGAACAGTTAGAAGTGGAGTGAATGGGCAAAGCCAAGAGGCCCCTTAGCAGTCCCCTGCCTGGGGTATAGGGCAACTTGAGCAGGGAGAAGAGGACAGCTGGCCTGGGGAGCAGGGTTCTGACCCCAGAGGCTTGCTTTCCATAGCCATTCCTCTCCTCTAGGCTTGGTCCACAGTTTCACTGAACTTTCCCCAGTACTCCTTCCTGGAGTCCCAACATACCCATTTAGCCTTCATTCTGGGCTTCCCCAATACTGGCCTCCCTTACTAGACCAGAGAAAGCGGGTCAGAGCTGACTGTGCTGACAGGAAATACCTCTCATTCCAAGCTCAGAACCTCTGAAGAACTAATCAGCAGATTGTGGAGGAGGGGGTGGTGCGGTGTTAGGTGGAGACAGTCTTGGAGGGAGAGGGAAGAGGAAAGAACATACAAGCAGGTCCCCAAATTTGGGGTTCCAGTTCCTTCCTTCTCTCACTACCCATGATGGGGTGGGGGATGGGGGGAATAAAGAGATGAAGTAGGGCAGGCCAGGAGGAAGATGTGGTAACAGCTGATTCGTCCCTGGAGGTCACACTTTCCAACCATCAGCTGTTACTGGGGTGGAAGGCAGGAAGTTTCCTTAAAGGGACAACGTTCTGAACACGAGTTCAGAATTCTGGAGCTCCTAGGAACCATACTTACTTGATGAAGCCGGTATTTAATAAAAAAATGAATTTTACCTCACACTCCAGGTAATCCTTCTGGTTCAATTACCCTCATCCCCAATTTGGAGTTACATGGGAAAATCGGGTATCCCTGTCTACACGTTTCTCTTCGGTGCGGGGGTGGAGGAGTGAGTGACAAGGTGAGGTGGGTCCTAGACTTGCCCCTTTAAATGAGCAGCCCAGCAGCTTTTGCCAAGTCATTGGGTTCCTTTCCATTTTTGCCCATCCCCCGCCCCTCTAGACTGTGATTGGGCCCTGGGGAAGGAGTCGCCTCCTCATTGGCCTCTACCTTGGAAATCTCTTACCTAAGTAGGCCTGAGTCAGTGAAAAAATTCTGGAGGGCGGGACAGAGCGGGTACTAGGCAGAGAATGGAGTTGCGGACGAGTTGTACTTTGACCCGACCCATCCCCTAGTTTCTGACCACAAGTCTTTCAACCTCAGGTGAAGACTGTGCTATGAATCTTTTGTTAGTAAGCGGCTGTCTGCGACTGGGACGAGACATCTCCAACAAAAGAAAGTTCTCCTGATCAGGGAGACCCCAGACCCAGGAAGGGTGGACTAGATTTCTCCAGTGAAAGCTGGGACTAGGCGAGGTGTCCAGTCCCCACTCCCCGCAAGGCCTTCAGCATTTCTTATCCAGTGGAAGAGTCTGCTGCTCTGGGGGCTGATTTCCACCTTTAGTTCTGCCCACTCCTGCTGCTTCGCTTGCTCCACCTTTCCTTAGGGAGCTATTACCTCCTGCAGAGGTTAGCAAATCCGTTTTGGCGTTGTCTAAAAGAAACACTCATGGCTCCAAAAAGGAGGGGTTGTAGCCCTTTAAGGACTTCGCCGGGATGGATTCAGAGTTGAGTTTAAAAATGCCAACTCACAGAGCGCGCTGGATTCTGGGAACGAAGTGTCAGGCAGAGAACTACATTGACCAGTATGCATTGCAAGCACACACACACACACACAC
>PVJL010012110.1:0-39019 GCA_004026885.1 Lyroderma lyra
ACAACATGTGACTATTTGAAAAGCAAAGGCAGCGTTGGGCAGAAGGAACGCCCTTTCAGTGAGCTGTAATCTGTACCAAAGCTCGTACTACAGGACCATAAGCACGTAACTCTAACGTAACGGCACTGTAACTGCTTTAGAACGGGCGTTACTTCTGCCGGCCCCTGTATAACCACACTTGCAGGTTGGGCTGATACAAGCGCCTCTCGGTTCGCCCAAGATAGTGTAGCTCACTGTATTAACGTGTGAAAAATACATAAAAACTTTTGGTGAACTCAGTATGGAAACATCAATGACCCTTTTACGAATTGTGAAAACTGGGCAAGCCTACCAGACAGTTAGACCCGGAAGGTTGTGGATTCACCTCAGTCATAATCAATCCCATTAGCAAAGACGTTCGCCCTTGGACCCCGTTTTTACAAATGCATCCTCCCCGCCCCCGTGTCCTCAGCTTGCTTCAGCACGAGGTCCACGGGACACATGGTTCTCGCCTCTCGGCATCCTTCGTCCCCTTTAGTCATACGTGAAACGTGCATCGCCCACGCTTAATGACCGAACAAGGACAACGGGCCGGCTGCCTGCAGGTGCACGTCTCCCCTCACTTCCCCTGTGGGGACGGATGCTCAGGGAACATCCCTCCCCAGGGCATGATGGGGGGGACAGGGCGGTGCCTGTGAAGTTTCGGCATGTTGTGGGGGGACACGCAGGTAGGTAGGTCTTCCTGTGGGAAGGCTGGCCGCCCAGGATCTTGACCTGCTCAGTTTCTTTGTGAGTCTCCAGGCCAGCTGGGCCTCACCTGAAACGCATGGAATAACTACTCAAGACAAAAACGTTGGGTCAAGAGGGAGAGGGAGAGGCCATCTGGAAGAGACCTCCTGAGGCTCTTCTCCGCCTTGTTATTTACAGGTCTTAACAGGGTGGTTGCAAAGTGCCTGAGTCTAGCTGGTATAGGAGAAAAGGAGATCATGGGACTGTGTGCCGACAGGCACGTCCGCAGAGCTAACTAGTAATGGATGACCTAAATTAATGTCCAAGTTAGGGGGATTAAGGGTAAAGCAAGTAAAGTTCTATCAGCTGGCGCCCACATCAAGATCACATACATTGCACCTGTGTCTGCATGGATTGCTCTCAGTCCTGTCTCAGCTGTGTGCAGCCTGAGACCTCAGTCCCTGCGTTTGCTTCAGGGTACGATCAGCACACACTTATTCCACGTGATGTGGGGGCCTTACTGAAGTCCTAGCCAGTCCATGTGAGGGTGTGGACTGGGTTTGGGGACTCCTACATTTCTTCCTCCTTTTTGCCTGTCCCTTCTGCCTGTGTGTTCCCTTGCCTCTGTCTCTTCAGGAGGCTTTCCCTCTTCCTTCTCCGGATCTGGAGGGAGTAGGAGTAGGCAGCCTCCATCAGCCCTGTCATTCCGCCTGCATTTCCACAAGGTTTAGAAGCTGTCTGGAAAAGATACATTCTGTCTGAGGCTTCTGGACATGATATTAGGTCTGAGGGGAATTTGGATGATTACGTTTATCCACCACTGAAATCAAATATAAGGAAAAAGTAAAAAACTGTAATATCACAAACTGTGAGATAAGGCTCCAAAAAATAGGCTTACATCACAGAAGGGCAGATTCACATTAAGTGTCAGAAGGAATGCTTGAACGAACCAACACCAGAGAAGGTTGTGGGGTCTCCATTATGCGGGGATTTAAAAAATAAAGTTTAGGCTGCAATTGGTCTAAATTTAAGGGTTTGGAAGCAGGGGACTGACTGGCCTAGATGCCTTCTGACATTTTCTCTCTCTAGTGTTTTATTTTTAGGAGCAGTCAGTCAATCTTTTGCAGAAAAACATGAAATGTTTATATCTATAGTCCTCACAGTCCAGTTTGAAATTCACCTAGGTTGTCAAAAGTAATCATGGAGTGTGCAGGACCTGATGCTCTGAACTAGCAAAATAGAAAGTAAAGTATGTATCTGTGTGTTCATAACCATGATGCTCCCATCAATATAAAATTCTCATACTCTAGCCCTTACACACACCACAGTTGGAATCACAGAAACCAATTGTCATCACAGAAAAACCTAAACCTCCTGAATATAGCAAATGAATGGAAGCAACGAAAACGAACAAACCCACTGGATTGGGAATCAGCATCAACAGTTCTGGGTTCTGATCCAGCTCTGTCACTAATTAACTTTAGGAGAGTCTCTTAACCTTTCCTGGGCCTCATTCCATCACTGATAAAATGAGAAGATTGAATGAGTATCAAACCCCATGATGCCCTCGAGGGCTTGAGTCTTCTAATTCTCTGCTTATTCGTGTCTGAGCAGCTATGATGAGCTGAGCTCAGTAACCCCAACAACCCCCCATCCATGATGGACAAGAAGACAGCATGCACTAAACAGCAGCTATTTCTATTACTATTTATTACTGAGAGTAAGATGTCTGTTCTGGGCCCTGACCATCAAATATATACCCGATTCAGTAGAGTAGACTGAATGTTTGCCCCCACTCCCAAATTCATGAGTGGAAGCTCTAATCCCTTAGGTGATGGCATTTGGAGGCTGGGTCTTTGGAAGGTGATTAGGTCATGGAGGTAGAGTTCCCATGAATGGGGTTAGTGTTGCTATAAGAAGAGGGACTAACGAGATGATCTCTCTGTGTGTGTGATATGAGGACACAGCAAGGGAGTGGCTGTCGCAAAGCAGGAAGAGGGCTCTCACCATGAAACCATGCTGGCACCCATGAAACTTTGTTACAATAAAAATACATTTCTATTGTATAAGCCACCCAGCTACAACTGACAAGCCAGAGTTCAACAGTTATTCTATTTTTGCAAAATATCTACACTATAAATCAGCACATTTCTTTCCATTAACACTGCCATTGAACACCTACCTGAAAACTTAGGACCCCCACTCAATAACGTCAGCAGAGTTCAGTGCTGCAAGCATTTGTCTGCTCTCCTTCCCTCCTGAGGGCTGTTTTTTTCATGAGCACATGTCAATTATTTCTCTTCCTTTTCACCTCGCAATTTGGCAAGTGGCTCCTTAGAACCACAGAGCAATGCAGACTTCTGGTTTCCTCGGTGATGAAAGTCACAGGACACTCTGGGTTCTGGAAGGTTGACTGAACTGGATTTCTGCACAGCCTCCAATCCATGGCCATTTCAAGATCCCTCGCTATCAGGTTCTTTTCACATTCTCCTCAGTTTGGTTTATGCTTATGTGAACTTGGCTTGTCTTTGTTTACACAATTGACACTTTTGCTTTCCTCAAACTTCAAATCATGCAGTGTTTTCTCACCTTCGCAGGCTGCTTTCCTCATTATTTCCTCTGGATCCCCAAATTTTCTTCCCAGCTTTCTTTGGAGCTGAAATTTTGAGTGAATTATACTTGACATTGAGCATATGCACACAGCGACTATTCAGACTTCAAACGATGCTGACTGACTCCTCTGCCATCTATAGTTTCGCATGGCGCCAGATGCATGTGTTCTGTGGTTTTCGGTGTCAGCTGCCTTCATTGCTGAGGCACTGAGTGAGCTTTCCTTTGCTGGGGGCAAAGCAGTGCTTACTGACCCATTGATGTGTTTAAATCGGAACTCAATCATGACATGGTCTTTGCTGGGAAACCAGACGCTAAATGCAGACTGCCAGGGCTAGAGGCAATGAGACCGAGCCTCTCGATACCTTTTAGGACAGTAGGTGTGAGCTGATAAATCACTGCACCATTAGAGAGGGACCTGGCGGAATGCGCAGGAAGTCACCAGGGAAACTAAAGGCGCACAGAGTAAGAAAGCACAAGGTGGGGAGCAGGGAATTTGATCACCCCAACAAAAGGAGACACGGAGACCAAGCGTTCAAAGGAAGTGGATGAGTGTCTACCAGGACCCTCCTCAGCTTGACTCAACTTCTGAGGGCTTTCTTTGTGACTCTAGGACCCTGACCTTTCTTGGTTTAGAACATTTGCTTTAAAAAACCAGTAATTGCAATTTTGTCTTTGTTCTTTTGAAATGCAGATAGATCTTCTTCTGGCCCTTTGCCAGTTTTGAAAGCTGGAGAATGTCTTTCTCACAGACTTGGGGAGATCCCTTTGAAAGGTAATTGCCAAGAAGGATAGAGCCCCTTTGTTCCATCTCTGGGGGAGGGGGAAGCCAAGGATTTCACAGTGTCCAGCCACCCTGCTGATGGCCTCCAGTACTTTTCTACTAGCTCACCCCAGCACTTAAACGTCCTCTCATCTGTCTCCTCACGAAGGAGGTGAGTTGCGCTCGCTCACTCCCCTATTGCAGTAGTCTGGAATAAAGTCCTCCCTGCCTCTTTAACTCTGTCTGGTACAATTTTTCTTAAACAGTTCCCAGGCACAACCTATGGGTGACCAGCAGGCACTGAGCTGCCCGTGGGTCCTGGAAATCGAGCCCCTCTTCTTTTTTCTCCATAATGATTGGAGAGGGCAAGCTTCACCATGATGTTCAGTGTGGCAGAGAGGACTCCCAAGTGGAGAATTTCAGCACTTGGGAATCTTCACCCATCATGAATGAGGCCGTGACAACCCCAGATTGAGAAATCTAGAGGCAGAGGAGAGAAGGTGTGAGAATTTATCAGCCTGTCACATGAACCATTAACATAACTGTATTTAATTATTTAAACTTATTAATATACCTCTGTAGTAAAAGTGTTCTGCACTTTACATATTCCCTGAAGTGCTAAGAAAGTGGGACCTTGCCAAATATATTCATAGTCTCTGATGTAAATTATGTTGGGAACTCCATGTGTGCCCTAAACTTGGTAGGCACTAAGGGTATAGAACCTTACATAATAAAAAAAAAAATTTTAAAGCCTCACCAGCTTCTCTCCTTTTTTTTCTCTTTAGTGAGAGAGATTTCCTTGTATTTGTGAGTTTGTTAACGTTAAGCTGAATAAGGAAGCAAGAACAGACAGAAGAATCAAACTCAGAGTGTGTGATATATTCCAATTTTATTTCATTCAGTAATCTCTAAGTAAGGTACCTGGCTCACCTGTCTGGTCTTCCTCACACCTGGCCTGGAGGTGAGATTCAGTGTAAATAATATGTAACAAAAATCTAAGTCAGATCTTTTTCTTATCATGTTGGAAACTGAAACGTTCGCAGTGAAAACAATAGTCCACCCCGTGTGTGGCTGAGGTACACCTGTGCCCGGGAGCCTCCTGGCAGCTCCTCTCAGCGGGTCCCACAGTGCAACGGGGGCTGGTGCCGAATCACCTACGGGCCCGAGTCCCTAAAATGAACTGCAATAGATGAAGGGTGTCACGATCTCCAGGAAGCAAATGAGAACATGAAGTAATTAAAAGCTGCAGAGCCACTCAGCATCTGCATCTCACTCCTGTCGCTTGACCACTTCACCAAGTCCACATACTCAGAAACAGCGATGGCTACCTGGGATGAGGCATGGCTAGCACCTTATGTAACCACTGACACCCACAAAGTCAATTAACAGCCACCCAGGGTCTTGGTGACAGATGGGGCCTGGGCAGAAGTGTAGAACCAGCAACATTATTCCTGGTCACTAGTAAACTCAGTGCTACACCAGGGGCTCCCTATAGCTCTGTGCTCCCGGCCCAGGCTCGGAGAGGTCGGTGGAGCAGCACCATTGCTCTTACAAGGTTTTCCTGTGGCTGCCAGCTGACATTTAGTGCCACTGCTTCATTGTTACCAGGCTGCTCTGGCTTTAGCCCAGTGGTGTGGCGGGAAATTAATCAGAGGGAGAGAAGGAGGAGGAAAAGAAAGAGGAAAAAAATGGTTCTGTGAGAGCTGGGTCCTTATCTTACTGATTGTTATCAAAAGCTACGAGGAGCCTCGGTACACACTAGGGCCACCCAGATACTTCCTGAAAGAAATAAAGTGAGGAAGAGAGAGAGGATGACAGGGGCAGAGAGAGGGGGAAACAGGGAAGGAAGGAAGGAAAGGAGAACAAAAAGAATCAGAGACCGTATTTCGAGAACAGTTTCCCACAGGTTTCCCTCTCTGTTTCTTAAAAGGCTTTGAGCAGGTTATAATACTTACACCACAAGCACGTTGTCGGGTCTCCTGGCGTCTGTGCCATTTTATCCCAAGAGGTGGGAGTAGGAAACTGTGTTTATACCAAGTGTGTATTGCAAACATCATCACCTTTGCTTTCTCTTAGCACCTCAAATTCTTCATCTTTAAAGCTTAAAAGGTGTTCCTTCTGGATGCTAAGGATATAATGCTGGTCTTGCTGCTGAATTGATTTTGACAGTTCGGCCCAGGGTTGATTCCAATAGCGTAAACTAGGGCATGTGTGGAAAGAGTCATAAAGTCAAGTGGCAGATTTTGAGCATCTGAACACACGGAAGGCTAGACTATCATCCTAGGACATCTCCAGGGATTACTTTTGGATTTTGCTAATGGACTGGTCATCAAAGCAGTGCTACATGGGGAGATGGCAGTTCCTGAGGTTTAAGTCTCCCTTCTCTAGTGCACTGGGTGAAACAGTTCTAGCATTCAGGAGGACTCCAAAGGCCTGAGAGCGGTTTTCACGATGCTCAGAAAGCAGATGATCACAGATCAGGGAGTACCAGTCACTGTGACTTTGCCATTGGTGCACGACTGTATTCGCACAGAGGGGTGTAGTGTGGCCCAGGATCTCATCAACCTTGACATGAAAGCCAAGTGACAGCTCATGAACCAAGGAGACCCAGACACAAGGCTGCTTCTCCAGCACAGTTGTAGCTTAGTCTAGAGATAACCGAGTCATTCAGGCATGTGTTACCCTGCACAATGGGCCCGACAGCGAAGTCAAAAACTAAAACTGATGGAAAAGATGTTGGATTTTAGAGCATTGAGAAATCACGTTTCTAAAAATGACTCCTGCACAGGAGTAGAGATGCATTTTAGGGAGCGCTGAGACCAGAAGTCGTTTCCCCCACACAAACACAGTGGTGACCTCCGTAATTCCGCCCTCTCTTTGTTCTGTACAAGAGAGAGACCTCAGGGCAAGGGGGCACCAAAACCGAGCGCATGCCTGGGTGCTGAGAGCTAGTGATTAAAAGCTGGGGAGGGGCAACGCTGCAGTGTCAACTGCGTGCCACCACCGATGCAGAGCGTGAGGTGGAGCACCTACGCCACTGGGAGTCGCCGTGAACACTAGCGAAGCACTCCCAGTGGGGGCAGGTCCTTAGCTTCAGAACCTCTGCAGGGGAGGGGAGTGTTCCCTGACCACGGTGGGAGACACTGGCATGTGTGACGAAGCTTACATTTAAGGCGTTTTCACAAGTACTTGGTGAAGTACCGTCAATACTCTGCTCGACTGTTTAAACAGGCCAAAGTACACACGCACACACGCATGCACACACGCACATGCGCACACATGCACACACGCATGCACACACGCACACACACACACATGTGCGCACACACACGCACACGCACGCACACCACATGCGCGCACACACACACACGCACATGCACGCACGCACACCACATGCGCACACACACATGCACGCACGCACACACACATGCACGCACGCACACACACATGCACGCACGCACACCACATGCGCGCACGCACACATACACGCACATGCACGCACGCACACCACACACACACACACATGCACGCACGCACACACACACACACACCCCGAAAGCACCGCCATTTGTGAAGCGTATTAGCACGTGGTCACCTCTCAGAAAGCTTAGCCTCTGGGTAATGCACATAAATCTCGGGGGGTAGAAAGCAAGGATGCAGCATTCCAGCTTCATGGGCCTTAAGTCAGCTGTTGCGTGACGAATGGGGTCGGCTTGGCACCGCCTGCCCTGCTGTCGAAGGGAAAGCACGCCAGCGCTGACCGAGGAGCGATGGGATGAGCAGAAGTGCGGAGCAGGGGCTGGGGGTGTCGGGGTGAGGAGCCGGAAAGCGTCCTGTCCTCCTCGGAGGACAGAGCTCAGAGCTCAGAGCTCGTGGAAACCTCCTGGCTTTGTTTCGTCGTTGTATAGACTTGGGGGGAAAAGTGAGAATTTTGAGCAAGTGTGTGTGGGGTGTGGTGGGCGCGTGCGCCTGTCTGGTGGGGAGCTGGGCAGCACTGCCCTGTGTGTGTGTGTGTGTGTGTGTGCGCGCGTGTGTATGTGTGTGTGTGTGTGCGCGTGTGTATGTGTGTGATGTGTTTGTGATGTGTTGTGTGTGTTGGGTGTGTGTGTGTGTGTGTGTGTGTGTGTGTGATGTGTTGTGTGGGGGGTGTATGTGTGGTATGTGGTATATGGTGTGTGTGTGTGTGTGTGTTGTGTGTGTGGTGGACGCGTGCGCGTGCCTGGTGGGGAGCTGGGCAGCACTGCCCTGTGCGTGTGACTGGCACGGGGCTTTCCCAGGACCTGCCCTCCCTCTCGCATTCTCTGCCTCATTCATCCTTAGTTGCTTGCTTTTCCGCTAAGCTCCTCAGTGACCGCGGTGAAAATAATACAAAGTGACAGCTCGAGACCAGCAAGAAAACTGGTATATGCCATCTATGCCCATGAAAACCAACTTATATTTCAGGCAAACTTGTCCCAGGGTACTTATTGTCAGTTTCTGTTGTTCAGACCCCTGTTACTTCTGCTTGAAACCACTCGTGTTGTAACCATATTTTAAAAATGAAAACCAAGAACGTGAATGGGTTCGGGGGGTGGGTAGGAAGGAGGCAAACGGCGACCAAAAAGTGCCCGACAACATGAGCCTGGCGGTCTGTTTTCAGTTCGTCAAATCTGGCCCTGAACGCTGACGTGGGTGACAGTGTGTGGGCTGGTGGCTCTGTCCATCTTACTGAGTTTCTTAGACTGAATATATAGGTGGCCAACATGTTGTGAGCAAACAGAATCTATACGAGGAGTCAGTGGCATTTGAAAGGGAAACTGGATCCCCATGCTAATATCTTTTTAAAGTACCTGCTAACCTTTCTCTAGGATTTGCACGTCCCTGCACATACGGTCTCATATTAAGCATCGTCCCCACTGACACATGTGGATCCAGTGCACCTTGAGGAAATGCACCCTCATAAAGCTCGAGCAGGACCATCCCCGGGGCCACCACCACGTCCTAATTCACATGTAGTTGCTGAGGAAGTAGACGAGGGAAAAGGGAAATTGTGTTAGTTTAGATTCCCACTTGTGACACCAAGCCATCCTAACTGGATACGTACATTTTCTTCAGGGACATCTGGGAAATGGCGGGCTAAGAGGCCATAATGCCCGGCCAGCCAGCTAGTCTCCAGGCAGGATAAGTGTGTGCATGCCCCGTTCCGCCTGGGTGAAAACGTCTGACAGTTCTCTTTAAAGGGGGCTCTTAACACCCCACTGTTTCTCCATGACAAATACAGCAGACAGAATGTGGAAGGGGACCGAGGGCGGGAGGAGTGTCCGCGTCCAAATACATTCACGCCTAGAGGAAATGGGTTTTCGCAGCAGCAGAAGAGGATTGTTCACTTTTTCTGTAATTGGTAAAGTGATTCCTGTGGATGGTTATCCCCCTGGTGCAGACACGCCGTGGACGAAAGCATGCCTCCGAGATCTAGCAACGTACAAGGAAAGACAAGTATGAGATGATCAACTGGTATTAACTTCATTAGCCTTTCCCTTTTGCACAAAAATGGAATTCAAAGATAACTTCTTTAAAAATGTTTTCTCATCAAAGGAAATCTACAGTTTATTTGGGCAAGCTCTGTGCTAAGACGACTTAATGGATCCACCCCTTGCCTCTAGGGGTGTGTAATTTCACACAGACCCAATGACTGAATCAAATGTGAACACAACAGTCATAGAAGCACGAACTTGAGAGGTAACGGTGCCTCCAGCCATTTGGCAGACAGGACAGGCCCTACGCTCCGTGGCAGAAGACATCAATGTATTACATAGTAATGCATTTGATATCCAAAATGTCAATTCTGACTCCTGAAGAAACTATTCAATTGTTATGTTCAGATAGTGTGTTTAAGAAAGTAAAGAAATATATAATTTATTATTAAAAAGTCCATCACTATAGAAAATGGTTAGCTAAACTTTTTCATTTTAATATCACAAAACTCACGGAACAAACTAATTATCTGGAAAAAATAATGTACACGTACATTTAATTACTTGACTTTGGTGGACCAGTGAGATGAGTATAAATAGGATCCAGCTGTGGACACCCCGAAAACCTGTTTACCTCCAGTAAGGTAAATGGTCACCTGAGTAGAAGGATGTGATGGCTCCCTACAGAGGAGGAACAGTCACCAGATGTAAACGCTTTCCACTTGCAAGTTTGAGAACTAAAGAGAAGTCATTTAATTCTTTGAGTAATAGCAATTGATCAGACTATCTACAATGGGACATAGTTAATAATTGGAAATGGGAGATGACAGAGGGTGGAGCGGGGTCTAGGTTCCTGGTGGGGACAGTCAAGTGCATTTACTGACAAGTAGACCCTCAGGGGAGAGCAGATTTGGGCCAGGAAGGCTGGGGCAAATAGTGGTGGGGAGAGCTTCTGCTCGCAGACTCGTTCAGTTTGTTAACACCCTGAAAACATCCAGGATGAGGTGTGGAGTCGGCGGCAAAGGGAACTCAGACCAGTCCTGACTGGAGCTCACAGCCTAGCGAGTTAGCTGCTGTGATCCGTGATTGGTGGGTGACAGAGGGATTAAGAGACTGAGAGAGCGCGGGGCACCGAGAGCTGTGACAGAGTCCTGTCTGCTACACAGAACCCTTCACCTCTCAAAAGGCAGCACTAATGGCACTTAATTCTAATTTTTCATTATGTGTAATTTAATTTGTTTCAGCTTCATCCTGGTAAACCCCACACCCTATTTCTCATTCAATATTCAGTTTTTAATTTGAGGAATATTAAATTCCTTTTTAAAAAAAGGAAGTGTTATTTATGGGGAAAGGGAAAGATTTATAAGTTTTATGAAACGTCAAACTAGGCTTTTATTGCTCACGTGTGTCTATAGATTGAGTAAGACCATGATTGAAAACAGTTAAATCTAGTCTTATCACAAAGCTCCTAAAATGATTTATCTCACTTTATTGTTTTTACTTACTAATGGAGTGTGTGGTTCAAAACAGTTGACTTCTAAGACCAAGATCTGAAACTTCTAATCACATCTATGTTAAATGTAAAAAAAAAAAAATGGTTCAGGAAGAAAATGTGTTTGCCTAAGAAACTGCATTCAAATAGCATCTTACACACACACACACACACACACACACACACACACACACACACACACACACACACACACACCCTCACACACACACACACACACACACACACACACACACACACACACACACACACACACTCCAGTTTCCAAAGCAACTTGATGTTATAATGCTCTTTCAGCATGAATTTGATAAATCATCTACATCTACCTTTGATGAAAAGGGACAATGAGGCAGCAACACAATGTACTGGGATAACTATCATCGGATTCCCCTGCACTTATGTCACCCCCTGAGTCCAGGGAGCTTAAGTATCTTAAGGGTATGAGCTCATCGGTCCCTCCAGCACCAGTGTGGGCTGGAAGGCCAGCAGCATGCTCTGCTAGGCGTGGGGAGATGGTTGTTATCACACAGCCTGTGCTGAACGTCCTGTGCGCGGGTGTTCGGGACATTGTGCAGATGCTGTCCAGTACACGGCCTGAGCTTCTCAGACACGGCATCAGCTTTCTTTAGATGAACGGGAAAAACTAAAGCATGCACAGTGATTTCCTCACTTTGACCAGTGACAAACATTTTTTTTTCCTCCTGTGAACTTAGGATTCTGAAAATGGACTATTATTATTTATATTAAAAATAGATATGTAGAAAGACAGAGATAGATAGCTAGAGGATAGACAGATAGATGATAGACAGATGATGGAGATGGACCAATAGAAAAGAGACCGAGACAGAGAAACACGGAATTTCACTCCCGGCCTGAACCTGGCGATAATTACCATAGCGTGGTGCCATGCCAACAGGCCCAGAGGGGCTGATGAAAGAAACGATTAAGGCTCTAATTTGAGTCCATTTTCAGAAATTCTAATGGACTTCATTTCCAGAAGCTAATCCAAAGCCTTTTTGAGGTAGGATTAGAGGAAATGATAGAAATAACAATGAATTTAAAAATTTAAATAAGGTTTCTAACCATAAAGTTTTGAATGCTCAAAAGCATAACACTCCAGTGCCTACAGTGACTTTATTGAAGGGGGAAAATAATTTTTGGCACGGCTGCCCAAGCTTCCTGATACAGTAATTAAAGCTGGAAAAAAGCAATCTCTTACCGTAACCTGCTAGAGTTTGCTGTCACTTCGTACTCGGCTTTCACCTGAAAGAAGCTAATGGGACGGAAGCAGTGTTGTCACACAGGACATCAGACCTCAGTGAGGAAGAGGTTGGCATGTTGGAGGGCCATTCAGAAGGCCGTGTGACCGCCGTGGCGGTGGGGGCTGGAGAACCAGACGATCGCGGGACAGTCCGGGGTTTCCCACAGAGGTTTGACGCACTCTGACTTGCACTTGAAAATCACTCTGGATGTTCTGAGGATAATGGATTGGAGGGGACTCGAGACTGGGAACCAGGAGACCAATGGAGAGGCTGTATAGTAGCCACAGAGATGACAGAGCTTCTAGAAGAATATTCAACAATGAGAGATTAAAGAGACTTGGCAATTGTAGGTTAACCTTGCTATTTTATGAACCAAAATCTCTCATTCCCAGATGATCAGAGACCACGAAGGCTCTAAGTTAAGTGATGTAACGGTAGCGATTGCAACATTTTTCTAAAAACCAGAAGAACCAATTACAAGCACTGACTTTGGTATCCTGGCAAAGAAATAGAGCGAGTTGCGTCTCCTCATTCCTTACTGTTTCTGCACTAACTGAAGCAGTCGGAACGTGCTTGTGTGCGACACGACACACAGCCACTGATAACCAACGACTTCCTGCGTCAGCCTGACTCACCTTCCCTTGCCTGGGTCCCAAAAAAGGCAAAAACACCCACGAAATGGATGGGCAGAAAGGAGTGGGCGACTAGGCCCACCCTCAGCCCTTGCCCGCGCGCCTGCCCCCTGCGCGTGCGCGCAGCGCCTGCCCCCCTGCGCGTGCGCAGCGTTTGCTGTGCTCCTCCCCTCAGCCCCAGGTCATTTCAGCCATTTGCCTGTAGCAGCGAAGGGCACTGTCACTGTGTCCTCAGTCTTCTGTACGACTAGAGATTCGTACAAGGAATCAGGAAGCTGAAGTTACGTACTTGACCCTGAGGCCGACTTGTGGTTTAGACCAAACTGTTTGTTTCATTCCACCCTCCACCGGCACGAGAGCAACTCGGTTCTCTCCACCGGAACGCACTGCGCTGTGTGTTGGAATTCGCGTGATTCACGTAATTATTTGCTTACAGTGTTAACGTTTGAATTGTATTCCAGGCAGCAGTTAGTATATTTTAAACAGAATTAATATGAATGTCTATCCAATCTAAATTAGACATTTAAAATGTGTTTAAGAAGAATAGAAAAGTCCTGTTGTCCTACAAGCATAAAAGTAAAATTTGCTAAAATAAAAATATATTCATAACTTGATTTAAAATGCATAGTATCAATTGCAGCATCCCACAAAGTATCGGCTTTGCAAAGTGTAGATTTAATTATTTAAAGTATCATAAGTTCAGATGAAGCTAAAGTTTATTTCACTGTCCAAGAAGCATCAGAATTATTTTAACTCCAGGAAGGTGCTCTGACGTGCAGGTATTTCTCCGTCCTCCGTGAGCCTCGGAGATACAGCAGTAGTTGCTCAGGGCACACCGGGTCCTTTCCCAGGGCTGAAGGGGGAGGCTTTACAACGTCCTGGATAAAAAGCTATGGAAGGGAGCAGTGGGAGGAGGGCCACTTCCCACCCCCCAGCGCCAGTCCTCTTTCCCCCTGCGTTGTGCCACCATCGCCCAGCAGCAGCGAGCCTTCGCCCCAGCAGGAGTTAGCGCGTGCTCGATGGCTCGGAGACACGAACGCCGAGGCCATCTGTGCACAGCTGTGATGGGGCGAACCCAGGCTGGTTCACGCTTTCACTTGGGCCAAAGATGCATTTCATTTGTGACAATGAATTATTTACTTTGGTTGAAATAATCCATTTGTATTAAAGCACATCTGCTGATAATTATGACATGTGTAAGCACAGAAAACAAACGCATTTTTAAACCAGTAAGTAGAAACTGAGCAATATTGGTAACAGCCACGTCGAGACTACATCCCCTCCCTGTTGTTGTCTACATTTGAAATACCTAAAATCCACCTTATTATCTTGACACATGTTAATGGACCACATCAAGGATCTCTTGATGATACCATGAATTCACCATTCTTATTAAAATCTAATTATGTAGCTCCCCCCAAAGGAGACCAGTCTGAATTTAGTAAATGGGCTTACACAACCATTGAACTCCCATTATTACTAATGGTATAAACTCAAAACATTTTGTGACCATCAAGTGATTTTAATTTACATCGAGACATGAATCATATGTTAAGTATAGAATTTCTTCAGAAGGTCAAATTACAAATAAATATTCTTGCAGAGAAAATTCTAACTTTCTCTTTCACAAAGGTTATATTATTTCAGTATTACATTTATTTTTCCATTGGTCTTGAATATAATCTTTGAACTGCAAGAGTATAGCAACAGCATATTGGAGGAACATCAAGAATAAAACATCTATTTTTCCCTAAGGAGTAAAATTTTTAAAGTTCTTTTTAAAGAAAATTTTATAGTTTTGATTATGACTGATACTGGTTTTGGCCAGAAATAATTTTTTTCTAAGCTTTTCCTCACCCACCTCTGCATAATTCAGTGAGGTTTTTTGTTTATTTTTTGTTTTTAATGTAATCCCATGGGCCCTTCACTTATTAATGCTTTAAATAAATATGAATCTTGAGGTTTAATAGCACTCTAGCACTGTAGGAAGCCAGGCTGAAAACCTGAGCAAAAGCAGCCCGGGGCCTGGGTCACAGGCTCCTCGAGGCACACTGCGTCGTGACACGTCGGTGGTGAGTTGTGGTGTTTCCAACAGAAGCACGACTTCACACGTCGTTTTATATGTAGATGTGTGTGTGCGTTTGCGTAGATGTATGAAACACCCATGGTGGGCCCTTCCCCTCTTACTGGCTCGTCTATGAACGTCTCTCAGCCACAGTCTCACTCAGATCTGCTGCCCCAAACCCAGCGCCTTGCCGGCCTGCCTCCTCAGCGGGCTCTGTGCCCGCACCCCCGCACCCCTGCCTGCCCTGCGCCCAGTCACCCGTTTCACAGGGACCTGGCAGGAACCCTGCCGCTGACTGTCCAGGCCCGTTGACAGATAGTCATTACAGTGGGGATCTCAGTGCCTCCTTCAGGGGATCCCCAGCAAGCCCCTATCCTGCAGCACTCTCTCCGGGTTTCTGAGACGGAAAGGGCACGCTCCCTGCTCCTGCTCGTGCAGTGTCCCAGGAGAACGGGGCGCTTCACGACATACAGATATGTGTCATACATACGCACATCCCTACCATACATACATCCCTTTCTCCTGGGGGAAAGCACAAGGTGAAAATAGCGGATGGTCTCAGGTAGGTCACCCACAAGGCGTGTGAAGCTTTGCAGAACAAGAAATTTCGTATCATCTGAACATCGAACGTTTGGGAAGTTTCCAAACAAAATACCTTGATCAAAAAATGCACGTGATGCTATTAACAAGGACGGGCCCGCAAACCTGTCCGAAATGCAGTGATGGGGTTAGCATTTGATGGTAGTCAGCCACTCATTTCAGCCCTAAGATCCCGTTGCAGTGGATGGGCTGGAATCTGAAGCAGATGCCTCCACGTCTGTCCTCCAACGAGCGGTGAGGTGAGGGTTGCCCAGGGGTTGAAACTATGTGAGCAAACTACGGAGGCCACCCTGGGCCTGCCTGAGTGTTTTCCAATCATGTTTTAAGTAGAGATGGAGGCAGCAGCAAAACAGCTTTTGGCTTGGCTTCAGGTCTTTTATTATGTTGAAAGTTTTATATAAAGGACTGTTTAAAAATAATTTAAAATTCAACCTGGCTTGGGAAAAGGAGTCAGCCCTCATTTGAGCAAAGCAGTTCCCCTTTTTTAATTTGGTTCGTCAGATTCCAAGATTACTCACCATCAGGGAGAGAATTAGACACCTGTATTCTCATAATATTTTCCCCATGTGTCCTGTTTCTTGAGATCATTTATGATTCCAATTACTTAACAAATATGTAAGCATCAACTAATCTTGTGTGCCTCTAGAGATGCGAGGATGAGTAGGACATACAAGTACACTGTCCCGGCCTCAAGTAGAGGAAATAGAAAAAAGAAATTACTCAAAGATGCTGGGAAATGCTGTCATAGTGGAAATTCAGTTCGTAATTCCAAATAGCAAACCAGATTTCTACAAGTTTTTGTGTTTATCATTTTAATGGACTTGGTTACTTTCTCCCAGGAATACAATATCCCATTAGTTCTTCAAAAATACCTTCAATGATACTTTACACATGACAACTGAGAATTTTAAGGATGTTGAAAAATCACTTACGAATTGTGTTGTGGGGCATGGAGACTGAGGGAAGCAGGGGTCAGAAGGAAATCTCTGGAAGGGGTTGCAGTCATACAAAACTTTAAAGCCTTCTCCCACAGGATTCCCAGCCCGAAGGACAGGGTAGATCACCTGAACACTCAGGGCTCTCCTCTCTTCTACTTGAGTTCAAGAGAAAGCAGGGTGAGCCCAGTTCTGAAGGAAGAAGGGAGCTTATTCTGCACCCCCACCCCCGGCACCAGCACTTCTCCCTCTAGTCAAGTACGTTTCTAGCTAAAGGAAGAGCCTGCATTTTGTTTCCCAAAAGCCTCTTGTGACAAATGCTGGCTGTCTCCACCTGGTGCCTAAGAGTGCTGAAACAGAGCATTACTGCGTCTGCATTGCACTGGATTCTGATTTCATTCCTTCTACACAGCTCCGGGCTACTTCCTTCGAAAGCTTTGTGAACAAATTTTATCAAAAGGAGACTTTTTTTTCTGATTAAGTCTATGGCTAGATCACGATTAACTTTTACTGTCCACTGCTTCCTCTCCAAAGTATAGGGAAAGAATGAGCTAAAGTCTATCTGAAGCTATAAAAGACGTGCTGAAAGGAACACCTGACTGCAGGAAACCCGGCACTGCCCACACGCACCCTTGTATCAGGCACAGGACCATCTCCCCGGAAGACTGTCAGCTCGAGCCCATCTTCTCCCAGTACCATCTACTGGGATATTACCATCTGTAATATCCAACTGAACACCTCCATCCACTTCTGAAAATCACTCTGCAGCCACATCATTATGTATGCATTAATGGATGGAATTGCTTTGTGATAAGCTGTCAGTTGTTATAAAGTAAAGTGTGTCTGATCAACATTAGATTTCTATTGACAGAATGATGTTAATTCCACGCTGGTGTGTCCTCCACCTCCCAACCGGTGTTCAGTTACTCTGACTGCTTCAGAGTCATTCGGGTCTGATCCAAGGTTAACCACACCGCTGCTAAAGAAGACTTTGCCTTTTTCTTACCCAGATGCAGAGATGCACCAGAAATGTCAGTGAGGGGCCTCTATTTTAAATATTTATAATTTATAGATATTTATTTAAAACTATCCAATTAATCTGGACTATTCTCCGTTAATGTGAATAATCTTTAGATGTGAAATGAAATTTTTACTGTCTCAAATAGTTATTCAAACATTTTATTCTCTCTGTAAAACCATAGCTGGAAGAACACGGTTTGACCGATAAGTGAAGAGGAGAGACGAAGGGTACTGCCAACGGCTGGCACTCTTCGTGGGGCAGGATGTGAACTCTCAGAGACCGGTGTTCTACCGAGAAGCAATCCTGCCACACAATTTTGGGGTCAAATGGGAAATCTGCCTTCTTCTGGCAACACGATCTGGCCTGACTTTGGCCGTAGGCTTAATCATGGGTTACAATGCGACCAAGCCCACCCGGGGGGAGGTGCTTCACCCAGTCAGCGGCCAGCGCGCGCCGTGTCCGGAGGCATTCCCCAGCCCCTGTCGTGAGCGCGTCGCTTCTGTCAGTGCCGCAAGCTCCCGGGTTAACAGCTGCGCACCCACGGTCACGTACGATTTTCGGGTTTCTAGTCTCATCCATAAGAAACTGTGTGGCGGAAATTGCAGTCTGGTCCCTAAATGGACACTTCAGACGAGGCGAACAGGGCTGTCTACCTTAAGGGGAACTCGGAAATTACTCTTCATTTTGAAGAGACAGAGCCACGGTTTTTAAGTTCTTATGTTCTGAAAACAATGTTTTTAAATTTGATGTTAATACAAAACATCTTTATTTCTTCACTTTATCTTTTGAAATCAGAACACTAGAGCTATCTAGGAAAAAAAACCTTTAAAGCTACAGAATAATGCAGAATGTTTCTTTTATTTTCCTCATTTATATATAATCTAGGGAATTTACCAAAATAATTTAAAATGATACATTTTTTCTGTAAGGATTATACCAGAATCCCAAATCAAAATATTGAAATTTTATAATTAAATTACTATTTCATATCTAAACTGCATTGAATTTAGAATTAATGATTCAACATTAGTCAGATCAACTGTGCAATTAATTTTCTAATAACATCTGACTTGTATACAGCATGTCCTATTTCCCATAGTTCCATTTCTTTCTAAAAGCCCATATCTTCCATCTATTTACAAAATACCTAAAATTAACCACAAAGGAAACTTGCTGTAATATCTTTAATTCCCACTTTTACTCCTGATAAACAAGATGGAAGGAAAAAAAAACTGAACCACATCACATAGAAACACTATAAATGCTTGTCTCTTGGAGGAAGTACCTTACAGCCTGATTCTCAAAATGTAAAAAATAAATAAACACTTATGCAGCCATGATGGGAATTTTCAGGGCATCTTTTATGTATGAGTAGAAATGCTCAGTACACTAAGCTCAAAAAAGAAAAATGGAGGATTTATACAAATATATAGCAGTTTAAAATCTAGGGTAGGGAGTTGTGGGAGAGAAGAGAGCCCAATGAAAGAGGAGTTAGGATTACTTCGGTAGTGGAAAACACATTATCATGAAAAAGAGCGTGTGAACTCTCTGCACCTTAATTTGCACTTCCCTCTCTGGCTTACTGGCGTCCGGCACGTGGGAACAAGAAGTAGTAAGCTACATTTATTATCTCTAGGGAAGCAAAAGGCACAGACCTCGGTTCTTCATGCATCAGACCCAGAAGTGACTGAATATTGGGAGATGGGTAATGTCTTTCACGGATGAGTCAGTTACATCAAGGATGCTACCGTGAAAGCAAGATTAGAAATGAAGCAGGAGAACTTTATTTTTCCCAAAGACACAGTAACTGGGGCGACAGCAAATCCCTTTCAAGCAATGACTTCCACACAGCCAAGAAATGGCTTCGCAAGATCAGACATGAGCTGTGGTCACAGCAACCGAGAGCTTCAAGTTCCCTGAGGCCCGTCTTGAATCTGTACGCAGAAATTGTTCCTTCCTTCCACCACCCAGAAATGCGAGGAAGTTCTATGATAGATTACAAGCCAGTGACACCAGGACAAACCCTGAAACATAGTGTCATAGCCGAATGGAAACTTAAAGACCATTGAAACAAAACTGTAACATTATACTGGTAGAGTCTGGTGTTTACATAAAACACCATTATTGAGGCCAGTCCTCTTCAGTTTTCAAAGTAGAGTCTGCATATCCCATACTTTCATTTAAAGGACACTACTAGAGCCACGTCCCCAAAATGTCTGCCCCACCTGTTGTCCAGGTAACTAATGTCAGCATCAGATCCATTCTTATATATTGACAAATTATCTGAAAAAATCTCTATTAAAATGTAGTTACCTCATCTCAGAAAGGTAGCAGGTGGTCTGACGAGCACTCAATGCCACACCCACTGGGATTCACTTATAAGGTCAGCAGGTTATCAGCCAGCGAAACAGGGCTCTGAGCAAATGCTCTTTGGAGAGGTGTTCTGATAAGAAGCAAGTAGTTTAGAAAAGTCATGAACACAGCAGCACGGCCTGTGGGGAACACTGGGAGTTTCAGATTGAGGCCTGAGCCCCCACTGAGACACTGAGGAGCCCTGTGACTTCACATCTACTTTCTCAGGTTACTTAACGCCTGTAAATTACAACTCAGTGTTTACGAGAGGGCTTAATATAATGAAACAATGTGTAACAAATTCAAAGTCTAAGGTAATTTGTGGAAACTTCAAGATACCTTTCACTAAGGTCTCTGCCTGTGAGATCTTTATCTGGTAGTTAAAACAACTCGGAGCAAAAACAAAGACAAAATTTCCTCCTCAATTTCTCCTACTTGTCTCAACACGATTTACATTAGAATTAAACATTGGAAAGAGGCCTGTGATTTATTTATCCAGGTTAAAAGTAAGAACAGCTAATCAGCCTCTGCTTTCCCCAAACTTGGAGCAATATTCCTGCGATATAAAGACAGACAGCCTTCTAATGAGTATTTAAAATATGACCTGTAACATCAGCATACCTTCTTCCCAAAGAATTTCTAAATGAAGCACGTTTAAAAATATCCAAGGGCACAACAACTGCACTATCTTCAAACTTTGTTTAAATTTAGAAAATGCTTCTCTGTGGGTTGATCCTAGAATCTTCGAGAGAGCTCCCACCCTGCCCTCTTGGCTTGGACGTTCCCTTCCCCTCGATCACTAATCAGAGAAGAGTGAGACGTTCCTGTCATTTTCACAAAAACGGATGTGAAAGTAGAAACACGGGAACCGTTAAGTGACTTGAGAACTAGAAGCATGCAAGAATATCTAATCACAAAGAAAAAGCCCAATTTAACTCTTGAGTAATTTATTTTCTATTAAATGTATCGGAGTTGATAATTGGTTAGTAAATGATATAGGTTTCAAGTGTACATATCTATAACACATCATCTCTGTATCACATTGTGCTCACCACCCAGTCAGTTCTCTTTCCATCACCATGTATGTGACCCCACCCCACCCCACCCCAAGTTTAGACATTCTAGATTCTCTGAAAAGAGATAGTGTCACGTGCCTTATTTCTATCAATGTTCTCTTCACAATGTTCAGTAAAGTCACACAAATGAACCAGCTGATAATCAGGAGTCTAGAAGCGGTCTAGTGAGCAAGTTCACAGCAGATTGTGCTTAGTTTATACGTGTTAGAGTACCTTGGCTACAGTCCCAGAAAGACAGGTTTTATTACAGGAACAATATGCACAAATTTTGAGAGACATAATTACTCATATGTGAAGTTTCAGCAAAATGAAGTGCAGAACAATTTCTCTAAACTTCCACACAGGCAGATGGCTCTGGAAGCATGTGGATTATTTATTCTTTAAGTAAAGGTGCAGGCACCAATGCTTTGATATCTGCTTTGCTGTCTCAATCCCCCAACTTATATTTTTATCACATTGTTTTTAAAATTCTTTTTTGTATTTAGAGAAACTGTTTTAAAAGTTCAGTCCAAAATCAACTGGTATAATCTAAGATCCCAAAGAGGAGGGGATAGCCAGTATTTACAGAAGTAATTCCTTTTTAAATGGCACCTCCCACTTCATAAATTACCATTATAGAGGTCTGAGATTAATTAAATCTGTAATCCTTAAGAACTGTTTCTCTCTTTTCAAGAAATGCAGCTGCAATTGCAATAGTTGGGCATTCATTTACATTCACAATTGGTCCTATTCTCTTTCTTTGCAATTTGTCTTAAGAAAAGAAATCTATTTTTTATCTATCTCTTATGGGAAATGGGATTATTCACTTTATTTATTTATGAATTCATATTCTGGGGTTTTTTCTCCATAGGGTAGACAACATTTTACAAGTAATATCCTCACATTTTAATCAACTATAACTTGTAGCAATTCCCTGAGGAACTCCGCGCCTCCATCGTTGTTCAGCCTTACACTTCTCCTGGTCTACGCACCACCAGGACAGGCTGCAAAATGGAAATAGGAGCCTTGGAGGACTTCTCTGTGCTCCCTTCAGCCTATGAGGTAGAGCAGAGCAAGAAATGTAGCTGACGAGGACAAGATGGGGGAGCAGAGGAGCGGGGTGGGGAGGCTGCTCCCAGGGGAAGACTCTGATGACAGCTATTCATTAGCAATACCACAGAGTGGTCGGACCAACACACACACTTTGCCTCCACCCACCCCATGGCGGGGCAGGGGTTGGGGGACAGAGATCCCAGCCACGCCGAAGAGCTAAGAATGCGTTGTGTCCCCTTGGAAACAGAAGGAACACCGCCTTGTTGAAAGTGGGAGGAAGACAAAACAGAATTTCGCTACCTATTATTTACACTCCCGCTTCTCTTCTTGCTCTTGCAAAACCCTTGGCAGTTTCCCGCACTTTGTGGATGCCAAGTCCATACCCTGGCCCTCTGTTTGTTCAGCTGACATTGGGCGAACATTTGTGACGCGCTTATCCAAGACCGAGTCTTCACTCTCCAAAGGTTTGGCCTGCGAAGGAGGACGGGCACTTAATGCGATGGTCTGCACGCACCATGGCACCCACACCAGGACTTTTTCTCACCCACGTGTCAGAAGCTTCAACGAGGAGATAATACGTTGTGTGGAGGGGGACGTGGGGAAGGCGTTACACGCAGGCAACGGAGAGTAAGCTGAGACCTGCTCCCAAAGCTGTGTGATGTGGGCAGCGACCCGCGGTTGCTTGGCACTCCCTGAACACAGAATGACAGTGATGACCCTAGAGAGGGCGGGGAGGCTGAGAAACCAGGGGAGAGTCGCCAGTATAGGTCGATGAGGCCAGTCACCTTTCCATGTCACGTGGATCCTTCCCATCCAAGAGCAGAGTCTGTGCTGAACTACTCGCTCTCCGACAAACATGCCATTAGGATGTCACGTGGTAACTGCTATGACAGGAAACACAGAGGTCTTTGAGGATACCCGTGGAAGGAATACTCAGCTTAGCACTGAGTACTCAGCAAAGACTTGAGGTACAGCTAGAGACCTGAAGCACAGGTAGAAGCTATTCAGGTGAGGGGTGGGGGTGCCAAAGGAGAGATCCCTTCTGAGCTACGGAGACCAGACAGAACACTTTTCCTGGGACGAGGGGCAGCGAACAAGGGAAGGGAGAGCTAAGGATGCAGCAGGGCTTAGGTCACGAGGCTCTCACAGGTCACACGAAGGAGTTAGGACTGGCCGGGAAGCAATGCAAGTCAGCGAATGTTCTAAGCTGCAGTGACACCAACATGTTGCATCATAGAGATTACTGTGGCCGTATTTTGAGAAATTGTCTGGAAGAAAATATAACTGCAGACAAGAACAATAAGGTTGTTTCAACAATGTAGAGGAGAGGTGATAGAGGCCTAAACCACACTAGTGAGGCTGGAGAGGTGAGATCCTTTCAGAGTATTTAGGGATAAAAACATGGGATTTATTTGTTGGACTGTGCATCAGAGGTGAGAGAAAATTGAAGTTGGAGATTCCTTAATTCATTCAACAAGTATTTATTGAGCATCTACTGTGCGTCCTCCAAGGGTGCAGAGTCTAGGAATGAAATGGCAAAGAAGGAAGGCGAACTCGTCTGTTCTTACACAGCTCACGTCCTAGCTGAGAGTGGCTTGGTGGGGGCAGATAGTAGATACACAAACGAGTCAGGGCATCAGATGATTTCTGATGTTAGGGCTACAGATAAAATGACAGCCCAATGATGGCCTCGAGGGTGACCGTGGGGACAGGCCGCGAGGGTGTCCGTGGGGACAGGCCGCGAGGGTGTCCATGGGGACAGGGCATGAGGGTGTCTGTGGGGACAGGGCATGAGGGTGTCTGTGGGGACCCACGGGGAGATGACACCTCTGGCGGCCCTACAGTTCTGTGGGTTTTGCCTCGGGAGCTGGACCAGCTTCAGGAAATTTCCCCTCTGGCAGCGGGGGAGGGGTCAGCGAGGACCTTGAAATGTGCGGGAGTGGCCCGCCCCTCACGTGGCCCGCCCTGGGCAGAAAGCACTTTACCGGACTCTAAGCCGCCGGGTTTGCACAGAGCCCCACCGGCCTGGGAGGGGAGCTAACCGGCTCTGTCCCCTTGGGAGGGCCGCGGAGAGGACTCGGGGCGGGCTCGGGCCCAGCGCTGCGGCCCACGGCCGGGTGTGGCGCCCACAGGGGAAGGCACCGCCCGGCGTCCCGAGAGGCAGAGCCCCTGCGGCGGGGACACGGGTTACACCGCCTCGGATGGGCGTGCGGGCAGCGCCCGTGCCGGGACAGGGGGGCGGCGTGCGCACCAAGGGGGGCGCTCAGGCAGGCTCGAAAGGGGGTGCGAGACCAAAGGGGGTGCGAGAGGTCCACACCCGTTAGGGCGGGCGGGGCCGGGGCGCCTGTCCCTCTGACCCCGTCCCGTTGAACCGAGGAGAAGCAGCCAGGCTGCGTGCGGGAGGCCTTGAGGCCACCAGGCTCAGCCCGGGCCGGGCCTCTGCCCAGCACCGCCCTCGGGGTGGCCGAGCCCCTGCTGTCCCCACACCGCCCGCCTCGGGCCCTCCCCTCGCTCCGCTGCCTGGAAGAGGGACGGGAGGCCCGGGGAGGGCCTTTGCTCTCCTCCGTGGTTTCTTTGAAGGTTTGAAGGGGACATGTTTGCCTCAGTTTCCTCACTGAAGGGACCCGGCGCCCCCTTCCTTACAGGGGGTGTCCTTGGTGGCCCTCCATCCGGGGCTGCGAAGCCACTTCTCCCCACCCCTAGGGAGGGCAGGAACACTTTGCCAGCACTCAGCCCGGGGACCCCCTCCGGGGGCCGGGAAGGCACGTGATCGAGCTGTGTCATTAGCTGACGGACCTCCAGGTCTGTTCCCTCCGCGTCTCCCCGCACGGCCACCCCTTCAGGTCCTCAGCCATCTCAGTGCACCCACACTGCCCGCCAGCTCGCTCAGGGACGGTCACAGCTCGGACTTCTGTGCCCTCCTCTTCCCGTGAGCCTGGCGTCAGCTTATCCTCAAGGCCCCGTCCACACGACGTAGCTTCTCCCAGTGGTGCCCACTCGGCAGCGCACAGACGAACCGGCC
Source organism: Lyroderma lyra (assembly GCA_004026885.1). Classification (NCBI taxonomy): domain Eukaryota; kingdom Metazoa; phylum Chordata; class Mammalia; order Chiroptera; family Megadermatidae; genus Lyroderma; species Lyroderma lyra. The sequence continues at coordinate 25,042 of PVJL010012110.1, forward strand.
TGCCCGCGCCGCCAGCCAGGATGCGGGCGTCCTGACACCAGCGGACCCCGGTGTCCTGGTCCCAGAGACTCACCACATCAGGGGAGCCGACCTGCCCTTCGCAAGGTGCCTCCCAAAGCGCTGTCCTCTGGGCCATGACACTGAAGGTAAAGAGAACGGTAACCAGCAGCCGCGTGCGCGTGATGTGTGCAAAACGCCACGTTGGACTCTAAGAGTTAACAGCTTCAGCCCAGAGCGGGCAACGTGTTCTTCATTTTGCCTTCCAGCTCTTGGAAAGGAACATACCTTTGGACACGCGCACGCACGCACACGCACGCACACACACGCACGCGCGCACACGCACGCACACACTCACACGCACGTGCGCACACGCGCATGCGCACACGCACACACACGCGCACACACGCGCGCGCACACATGCACGCACACACACACATGCACGGACGCACACGCGTGCACACACACACACACACACACACACTCACAGCCCACCGCCCTTGGGACAGCTTAGAACAGAGGAAACCTGACTTGGCTTTGGGCTCCTGTTTAGACGTCCTGATGTTTCCTTATGAGACAGAGTGTTGAAAGCCTGGGAGGTTTGAAAGTATGAGGGGAGATTATGTTAATAGTAAAAAAAAAAAGCATTTTTTTTCCATAGAAAGAGCAAAGTTTACACATCTGACATGCTTACAGTTAGTCCTAGTAAAGAGATGTAAGAATATGAGACACGGAAAAGATCAGGAAAGTTTGCAACTCACGGGAAGAATTTGCTTCTGGCCACTGTAGGTTCTGATGCTGGAGCGTGAAGGAGAGAAAGGTGGTGAGGTTTACTACCCTCCCTCCCTTTCCCTCTGAACTGAACCTCAGAAGAGACACTGCGGAAGAGCTTCCCCAGGTAACTTCAGGGGATACGTGCAGATCCCAGGTAGGAAGCTTATTTCTTACTTCTCCGGACAGAGCCTGGAGGATGCCTTGCGCTGTTTGGTCAGCCATGTGGAGGCTGCTGAGGGAGGAGCCTGAGGCTGAATTAACAAAGAAGAGTCAAGCCTTAACCAAGACGATAAAACCAACTGGGGATGATACGAGCTCTGGACACTAGCACACACACCCCCAGTCATCCTCCACCTGTACCATCATATTTCATGTATTTCCTCTTGCATCCAGATGCAATGTGGAAAGACTGGAAATGGAAGTACACCTGAAGTACTGAGCAATGAACTTAAGGTTTATAAATTTTAAAACAAGAGAGACTGCAGCTCTGAGGGGCAAGGTCAGGCACTTTCAGCAAGAATGAGGGTTGAGAAGAACATGAGATTAGTTACCATGTAGGAAGTTACATATTTGTACTTCATTTGTAATCATCAATAAATTTCGAGTTCAATTTACTCACAGTGTAAAAAACAGAAGACAAAATAGATCTAGCTCTGGAGAGTTACATGGGGGAAATTATATATATGCAAATATATGGCAATTTCTTAAATACTTTATGACACAGTGGTCCCCAACTTTTTTGGCACCAGGGACTTTTTTTGTGAAAGACAATTTTTCCATGGAGAGGAGTGGTGGGGTGGTGGGAGGGAATGGTTTCAGGCTGATTCAAGTGCCAGATGCAGCTTAATTATCACCTGTTACTCACAGGGTGTTGATATGAATCTGCAAGCAGTTGATTTATTATGGTCTCTGTGCAGTCAGACCACTCTGCTAATGTTCATCTGTATTTGCAACAGCTCTCCAACACTAGCATCACCACCTCAGCCCCACCTCAGATCATCAGGCATTAGATTCTCATAAGGAGTGCACAACCTAGAACCCTCAAATGTGCAATTCACAACAGGGTTCTCGCTCCTGTGAACATCTAATGCCGTCACTGATCTGACAGGAGGCGAACTCAGACGATGATGTGAGCGATGGGGAATGGCTGTCAATACAAATGAAGCTTTGCCTGCCTACCCACCGCTCACCTCTTGTTGTGTGGCCCAGTTCCTAACAGGTCATAGACCAGTACCGTGGCCTGGACACTGGGGACCCCTTCTTTAACTCACACAAACTCATTCAATATATTTCATCCACTTTAACACCACTTTGGAAGCATGGCAGTTCAATGGCTTAAATTCTTAAATTGTCACATAATACTACCACACCCATTCAGTATGATTCTTTGTAAAGTATCCAATTTGCTTGAGAGTACCATGACTTTTCATTTTCTGAAGAGAATGAATGATACTGAATCTGTAGGTCCCTTGTAAACAAACTATTGCGAAAATTCCAAAGATTTACATGTGATATTGAGGTATATTCAAAATTATTGAACCCATGTAAGTGCTATGGCTCCTCTATATAAAATACACAGTTCCCATTATGCAAGTTACATGCGTATTTTCTGAAGAAAGAAAAGCTTAGGTGTAATTAAGAGAATTCTGTTTGAAAAGAAAACATTTGTAAAGCATACAAATTTACTTGCTAATACGTGAAGCTAAACTAAAAGCATCTTCTTTAGTTTTCAGCAGGAGGCTATACTAATTATTAATTTAACAGCAGTTCAATATAATAATCACATGCACACACTTAATTCTTGCCTCTTAAAATATGTCCAAGTCTTCCAGAGAAATACTCAGCACTTGTATTGCTCTCATCCCCAATAGCATGTATTAAAGCATTAGTCTGTCTAAAAACCACATTCTATTTTTGAGGCTTTCAAAAGATTTTGGTGTTTTACTGTTTTCTAGTTGTTCATCTATTAATGGATACTTCAACAGCAACTTAGGAACAGTAAACTAAATCTCTGTTTGCTCACAAAATTCCACCTGTTGGGTCTGTTCAGATCTGTTCTTTGATGCATGCTGATTGTCATGCTGCTTCTCTTCAGGATGATTGTCAGAGCACTGGATGGTTCAGTTCAAATATCTCATGTCTATGTTATTTTGCTGGCACCATACCCTAGTATTCAACCTAGAAGGGATACCAGTCACCTAAGATTCTTCAGACAGCCCCATTGGACTGTGTATGTGTGTGAATATGTGTTTTCATCACATATTTACATACACGTGCACAGTCCAATTGTATTAAAAACTGGTAAATTTAGAAAAAATTATAATAGGAGCCATTTCTTGGGAAATTTGCATTGTTGTCTTTGGGCATTCTATACTCTAAAAAAATAACTTCCTTTGTAATCAGTCTGTGTTATTATGACAAATTTGTCTAATAATACCATCCCAAAACTTTCTTAACCAAGACACAAAATATAATTTACCTTGGTTACTATATAATATTGGGAAAAAATTAACTCAGTACTGACTAAAATTTTGCAATATAAACTTAAAATGAAAAGTTAATTCTCTTTTAAAATATTTTTCTAATTACTGAGACTATCCTGAGGTTTGTTCTTTTGATGAAATATTAATATTTTACATTAAAGTTTTTTTCCTCATTTTGGAATGACTAATAAGTACTCTATATTTTTCAAATAGTTTAATCTGAAACCTATCTTTTGAGTTCAAATATTAATGACTCTTAAGAACAACTGGACCCCAAGTGGCAAACCCAAAGGGTGGTCTCAACAGGCCTAAGAGCTCACTCAGGTGAATCCCCTTCTGAAGGGTCATCCCACACACACAGTAGCTCATATACTGTAGGCATATCCAATCTTCATAGTCAATTAGCCAGAGAGTCAGTTCCACCCACTGATGCACCAAAAGCAATTAGGGCTCAACTACAACAGGAGAATACACATAAAACACACAAGGAACATTCCTGGACTACAAACACAGGTGATTAGAGAGACTGTGCCACAGGACCACACAGGACACCTATGACATAAGGTCACCCAGCAAAAACTGAGAGATACAGGAGATCTACCTAACAGATAGAAGCAAACAAAGAGGAAGCCAGAATGAGGAAACAAATGTGTCCCAGATAAAAGAACAAGAGAAAACTCCAGAAAATGAGATGGAGTCAATTAACCTATCAGAGACAGTTTAAAACACTTGTTATAAGACTGCTTTAGGAATTTAGTGATAACTTCAAAAAAAGATATAGTAAACTTAAAGAAGGACATAAAAACCATTTTTAAAAGTCAGAAATAAAGAATACAATAACTGAAATGAACACAACAGCAGATTTGATGAAGCAGAGGATCAAATTAGTAATTTAGAAGACAAAGTATTGCAAAAAAACGTCCAATTAGAACACCAAAGAGAAAACAAATTTTTGAAGAAAAGCAAAAAGGTAGTTTCAAGGGACTTCTGGGATAACATCAAGCATAACAACATTTGCATTACAGGGGTACCAGAGGAGAAGAAAAGGAACAAGGAATTGAGAACTTATTTGAAGAAACAGTGACTGAAAATTTCCCTAATCTGGTGAAAGAAATAGACATTCAAACTCAGGAAGTACAGAGAGTCCCAAACAAGATAATCCCAAACAGGTCACCACAAAGACACATTAATATTCAAATGGCAAAGGTTAAAGACAAAGTGAAAATCCTAAAAGCAACAAAAGAAAGACAACTAGTTACAAGGGAACTCCCATAAAAATATCAGCTGATTTCTCAACAAAAAACTTTGCAAGCCAGAAGGGCATGGCAGGAAATATTCAAAGTGATGAAAAGCAAAGGCCTACAACCAGTACTACTCTACCGAGCAAGGCTATCATTTAAAATTGAAGGAGTGATAAAGAGCTTCCCAGACAAGAAAAAGCTAAAGGAACTAATTACTACCAAACCAGTATTACAAGAAATGTTACAGGATTTACTTTAAGAAGAAGAAGAGGGAAAAAAACAAACAATATAAGATCAATAATATGACAAGAAAAACAAATAAAGGCATCCAAACTGGAAAGGAAGAAGTAAAACTGTCATTATTTGCAGATGGCATGGTACTTTATATACAGAACCCCAAAGATTCCACCAAAAAAACTATTAGGACTGTTATGAATTTAGTACAGTAGCAGGATACAAAATTAGTATTCAGAAATTAGTTGCATTTTTATACACCAATAACAAACTATCCAAAAGAGAAATTAAGAGAACAATACCATTTAAATTACAATTAAAAATACCTAGCAATAAATTTAATCAAGGAGGTAAAAGACATATACTCAGAAAATCATAAAACATTGAAAGAGAAATTATATAAGATACAAGTAAATGGAAGCATATACCATGATCATGGATAGGAAGAATTAATATATTTAAAATGTCCATATTACCCAAAGCAATCTATAGATTCAATACAATCTTTATCAAAATACCAATAGCATTTTTCAAAAATTGGAACAAATAATCCTAAAGAGCCCAGAGAGCCACAGCAATTCTGAGAAAGAAGAACAAAGCTAGAGGTATCATGCTACCTCATATCAAACTATACTACAAGGCATAGTAATCAAAACAACATAGTATGAGCAAACAAACAAACAAACAAACAAGTGGAACAGAATAGAGAGCCAGAAATAATTCCATGCCTATGTGGTCACTTAATCTATGACAAAGAAAGCAAGAATATACACTGGTTTAAAGAGAGTATCTTCAATAAATGGTGTTGGGAAAACTGGACAAATACATGCAAAAAAATGAAACTGGATTATCTTCTTACTCCATAATACAAGAATAAAGTCAAAATGGATTAAAGACTTACTGTGTTTTGCCATGTATAATGTGCATGTTTTTGCCCAAATTTGTGAGGGAAAAATAAGGATGAGCATTATACATGGGTAGTACTAATTCCATATCTATATAAATGTTTTTAGTTCTTTTATTTATGCTATGAGTTAAAAGAATAACTCTAGAAATCAATAATGGTATTTGTATGCAAAAGAATATTCTGGAATATGATAATCAGATTTTTTACATAAAAAATTTTATACATAAAGTTTCTTGTACCTTGTATCTGTTCTTGCATTTTGTAATTATTTGTTACTAATACATAAAATTTTTTGTACCATAATATGATAAAAAATAAATGCTAAAATTTTTTAATAATTCAAAAACAAGTACCTGAATATAAACAAATAAAATTTTGAATTCAAATGAAAGATTGTTTTCCTGAAAGTTTGGGCCAAAAACATGGACGCACATTATATACAGGAAAGCATTATACACAGCAAAATATGGTAAATATAAGACCTGAAACTACAAAACTCCTAGAAGAAAACATAGGCAGTAAACTCTCAGATATTACTCTTAGTAATATTTTTGCAGATATTTCTCCACAGGCAAGGGAAACAAAAGAAAAACATAAACAATTTGACTAAATCAAACTAAAAAGTTTTTGCACAGCAGAGGAAACCATCAAGAAAATGAAAAGGCATCCTACTAAATGAGAAAAGATGTTTGCCAATGATATACCTGATGAGAGCTTAATATCCAAAATCTATAAAAGACCTAGGCAGCTCAAACCAAAAAGAAAAACAAAGAATCCAATTAAAAAATGAGGAGAAGATCTGAATAAACATTGCTCCAAAGAGCACATACAGTGATATACCACCTCGTCCTGTCAGCATGACTGTCATCAACAAATCAACACACAAGTGATGGCAAGTAGTGGAGAAAAGGGAACCCTTGTCACTGTTGGTGGGATTGCAAACTGGAGCAGCCACTATGAAAAACGGTATGGAGGTTCCTCAAAAAATGAAAAATAGAACCACCTTATGACCCAGCAATTCACTTTTGGGTATTTATCCAAAGAAATCCAAGGCAGTAATTCAAAAAGGAATATGCACCACTATGTTCACTGAAGTACTATTTACAATAACAAGCTATGTAAATAATCAAAATTCCCATCAATAGATGATTGGATAAAGAAATTTTGGCAAATACATACAATGGAATATTACCCAACCATAAAAAAGGATGGAATATTGCCATTTGTAACAATGTGGGTGGACCTAGAGGATATTGTGCTAAGAGAAATAAGTCAGATAGAGAAAAACAAATACCATATGATTTCACTTACGTGGAATCTAAAGAACGAAAATGAACAAACAAAACAGAAACAGGTGCACAGATATGGAAAACAAACTGATGGTTACGAGGTAGGAAGAGTTTGGGGGGCTGGGTGAGAAAGATGAAAGGGTTAGGAAGTACAGATTGGTAGTCACGAAAATAGTCACAGTGATGGAAAGTATAATATGGGGAATAGGGTCAATAACATTGTAAAAAACTGTGTACAGTGTCAGATGGGCACTAGACTTATGAAAGGATCACTTTATAAATTATATAAATATGTAATCACTACACTGTATGCCTGAAACTAATATAAAATAATATCAAATGTTGACTATAATTTTTAAAAGTAGTTATAGGAATGTGTGGTGCATCATGGGGAATACAGTAAAGAATATTCTAATAACTATTTACAGTGTCGAGTGGGTATTAGACTTGTTGGGATTATCACTTTGTGAGTTATATAAATGTCTGATTACTATGTTGTTCTGTATGCCTGAAACTAATAAAAAAATAATAAAGTGAAACAAGTGAATAAACAAATGGACCCTACAAAAAGAGAAATGTTATTCTCCACAGTTCCAATCAAGCTTAAACACACTGTATAGGCGTATGATTATAAATACCTGCATAGCAACAAACACCCAGAGAGTGTATTCATTTTCTGTTCCTACCATAATTAAATTACCAAAAATGTACTGGTTAGAACAATACAATTATTATTTTACGGTTCTGTAAATCAGATGTCTGACAGATGTCACTGAGCAAAAACCAGGATTTCAGGAGAACTGCATCTTTCCTGGAAGCTCTAGAGAACACTTAAGTTCCTTGCCTTTTGTGGCTTCTAGAAGCTGTCCGAATTCCTTGGCCACGGTCCCCATTCCCACCTTCAACGCCAGGATCGTTGAATCGCTCTGACTGTTTTTGCACGGTCCTGTCTCCCTCCGGTTTTGAACTCTGTCTCCCTCTTCCACGTTAGGACTCTGACTATTACGTTGTACTCACATAATTCATCCAGAATCATCTTCCTGTCTGGAATTCGGCTGATTAGCAACCTCAGCTCCATCTTCTTAGCACCTTAGTTCTCCTTTTCCCTGTGAGGTAGCCCATCCATAGGTTACGGGGATTGGAACGTGAAGCTCTTGGGGCCCTGTATCCTGCCACCACAGAAGGTAAGGTGCATAAGGTGGTGGATGGGGAAATGCCTGACCTGATAGAATATTAGTAATTGAACAACTTTTGTCAACTTCCTGTGTATCTAAGAATCTTTCGTCTCGACAGAAATAAAACCCAGATCATGCAAGCTAGATAGAAATACACATTTTCTCCTTCGCCGATCAGCACTGACCCCCAGGAGCCTAACAAAGCAGGACAAGAAAGGGGGAAAGAGGCAAATCTTGACATAAACACTCCGGTAATTCATGAAGAGGAGATACTTGTGTTCCTGGAAGACAGGATGCTTCTTAACACTTAAATCCACCTCTGTTTGCAAAGATTCTCCACGTTTCTGCCATGTCTTAATTAAGAAACATATATACTCCATCAATATTTCTCAGGTACTGGGTCATCTACTAATTATTACATAATGGAATCAAAGCTGCCCAGTTGGATATCAATAGGTACTTATCCTGATGCTGTATTCATTTCTTATTGCTGCCTTTTTAAATGTATCTGGATTTGGGAAGCAAATAGAGGAAATTATATAGCTACACCAAAGGGAAACACGTAGAGCATGTTATTTTAAGATAAAGGACTTAGCTGTATCATAGCCAAAAACCCCAAGACCGGGTACACGATCCTTTACCTCCGGTCGGACCAGGGTGTTCTTGTTGATGTGACTGCATGCTGGGTCTTACAGTGTCAGTTCCCACGGCCTTTCCCTTCTCCTCATGCTACCACTTTGCTTGGTGTATTTCTGTGGGTGTGTTTGATTCTTTAAAATATGTGATGTTTGTATTTCCATAAATGGTAACCACGAATTTTATTCTGCTTCTAACTTTTTTCACTAGTCAACACCATACTTTTTAGATCTATCCATATTACAGTATGTACATGTCAGTCATTACTTCCAGTTGCTTTGTGATACTCCATAATGTGTATACATCACATTTCATCTATTCATTCTCCTGGTTTTGAAGACTAACTTCTCTGACTGCTAGATTACATTTCTCTGGGTACATGGCGGGTGGGGCATAACAAGCAATCTTTATTTCACTTATGCTCCACCTGTGAAGGATATGTTCTCACCAGCAGTGCGCGGGGTCCCTGTGAGCTATATTCTTCCACTTGGTGTCCCGAGACTCATCAAATAGCGGTGTCCTATTCAGAAGGAGGTAACTGTCACCTCCGTGCCATTGCATTCTCACCTGTGTATGCAGAAGGCTCATGATCCTCCTGTAAATACAATTCCAACAGCCTTGGACGCTCACTCTGGTGATTAGCCTGAATCCGGGGGCTGGACCAGAAGGAGATGCTATGCCACCCACCCCACTGAATCTGTGTATCTCACCCTTCAGCGAGCCTCCATGCCCAAGAAAACTACCTGCCCTTCTGCCAGTTACAAAATGGAAGTCCCAAAGTGATCAATACAAGTATCACCAATTGTTGGGGGAAATGTTCAATCCCTCCCTACAGTGCACACCCCAACTCTGCACCCACCGGTTCTCACAGGCAGCAGAATCTGGGCTGCAGCTCAGCCAGCAAAATGCCATTTCTTTATGCTTGTTCGTATACGAATAAGAAGCTACAAGAAAATTTCATTCCCAGACCTTTATAGCTCAATAATGTGCATCCTATTTTAGCTCAGAAACTGTGAAACAGATCAGATTTGTGAGATCATAAGATTAATCAGCCTTAAACATGCCATAAGTATTTTGAGCTAGCTCCTCACCCTCACATTAATCATGAAGAGAGAATATTCCCGTTTTAAGTGTGCAGATAATGCTAAAGCACATTGTTTCGTATGCGCATTACACCGAAGCATTCAGGAGAAAAGCACTCCTGAAAAATAAATGAATCTCAGAGTCACCAGAATAGAATAGAACTTTCCCAAGGATCACAGTTCCAGTACGTCCAAAAGAGATGCGCCATCCTATTTTAATGACTAATTTTTTATTATTATTTTTACCATTTACAAAACACTTTTATTTAAACACCGTCTCTGGTTCTTCACAATCACCTTGTGAGATAAATGTCATCATCTCCACTGGAAGCAACTTGCCCAAGTCTGCGGGCCCAGAAGGATGGAATTGAGACTCGAGCACTCACCAACATCTTCTGAATATAAAAGAACAACCTTTTTCAGTAACAACCTTTTTTAAAAACCTATTCAGTTTTATAAAATTTAAGTCTATACCTTATATACAACCCTGACTTTATACTTGCCCCGTGTAATAGCGGAGAACTTAACTACCCATTTCATCCTTTAGCTTCTGTGCATGAAATTTCAAAACGCAAAATATGAGTTAGTTAATTTTTTATGCTACTCTAATTTTTTCTTCCTTCTTCAATTTTTTAATATACTCTGCTCAATTTTTTTACTCCTCTAAACTTGTGAAGGACAAAACGGGTATAGGTATCTGATTTTAAAAATCTGAAGCAATAATTTGATTTTTAAGTTTTTAACCATTTAGTTGAGGTACAATTGATACACAAATAAGTGCACCTATTTAACATTGCAGTCTGATGAGTTTGCATAGACGCAAACCCCTCTGATAAGTCACCACGATCAGGTAACAGACATGCCCAGTCCCTCTCAGTCTGTGTCCCTTCGGTTACAGTAACCCGGGAGCCCCGAAGTTGCCCTCCTACGAACTTGATCAGGCCTTATCTAGACCCCTTTCACACGGATTACACGTGTGACTTCATGTCCATGGACTTCTCTCCCAGCAGCCTCCTGTCTTCAGTTCTGTGTGCCAGCGCACTCGTGGGCCCTGAGGACTGAGAGCGTAAGGATGACCTGGTTCAGAGGCTGTGTGAACCAGTCCTGGCTGGAGATTTGGATTCCGTGATTTTCGGGAGATTAAGAATTGAGCCGTTTGCTGAAAAGTCTTCAGTGTGCTGACGTGGGGTCTTTATTTCTGATTGGAGGGGGAGTGCGTACACAGGGTGAATGTTCGGGAGCTCTCAAGAGCGATGTCACAGAGAAGAAACAGTTTCCCATATACGAGGAGTTGCCTGTGGCCGTGCTTGGTGGGTTTTGCTAAGGAGCTGACAGCTTTTCCTGATACTGTCGCCATGCACTGGCTGTCGCCTGTGCCCCGTGCCTACAGTTCTCCGCATTTGGATAACGTCATTTACTGCAAGTTCATCCAAGTCTTTCCAGGCTCACAAGCCACATTATCTTCAAAAAACAATAAGGGATGCTTGAGCTTTATACACTGAGAAAACACACACAGAGAAATGGAACTTGACAAGCACTAGCAAAGCGTGTGCCAGAAATTAGCTCCTCCGTACGCCATGGCCGACGGGGAGAAAATAACCCCAGAAGCACCAAACAGGCCGCTGAAATGAAAAACCAGACAAACAAATGAAGAAAAAAGTGGAGAGGAAAATAAGTAAATAAAAAACTTGGACTAGAACTAAAGCAGTCTGCATTTTCACATGCCAAAAATCTAATTAGAAAAGAAATTGCAAAGCAGCAGTCAGATTGTCACAACACCTGAGACTGCAGACACCTGAGAAAGGGCCGTCTAGAACGCCGTGACCTGTGACCCGGCGCAAGCAGGCTGCGGGGCCCATAACCTGCGGAGGGGCCTGGGGTGTTCACTTCCCCCTCGTGGCCACTGACTTAACTAGGGATGTTATAATCAACCTTGAAACACGTTAAATAAAGGAGATATTGTGCTTCGGTCCATTGGATTCAAACGGCAGGAGGCAGACGGAAAGGCCGGAGCACAATTCCGGGCTAGTGTTTGTTTTGTTTTGTTTCGTTTTCGGTGGAAAACAGAGCTAACGAGAAAACAGCCCGGACCGTCCTCACTGACCCATTTCCCGTGTCCTCCCTCGGTCCCAGAATGCCACCGCTCCCCTCACGTGACAGCAGCCGCTGCCTTCTCCACGGCTAAGAATAGCAGCCTGCGTGCCTTATCTGCTCCATCCACAAACCGCCTCCCTGCCAGCACTTCTTCTCTTTCTTTTCTTAAGGAAAGCCCAGTGCCACTGACATTTAGAAAAGCAATCTGAAGAATTTCGCTGGAGGAAATTGATATTTCCCATCCAAGTCATGCAACGCTCTGGAATTAAGAAAAGCAGGAAGGGCTACAGAAAAAGAGGAGGTGTCGATGGAGGGAAAATGAGCGGCTTGAATGGTTGGTTTGGGCTTTTCACTGTGCGTTTTAATGACTTAGGTTGGACTCTCAGAGAGATTTTTCATACGAAATGCAACCTTTAATACAGGTGTCCCTCTCTAGACAACGTAGTATTTGGTTTCTGTCTTGAAAGTTTAGGGTATCTGACAACACAGAGGTATGAGTTGGGAACTCCCTGAGCCTAACTGAGCAGGCCTCACAGAGAAATCGTAGGGGATAATCCATCCTCGCCAACCCCCACTTCAGAATTCCATGCTGGATCTTAATTGTTCAAGTGGCTTAACTCTTCGCTTAGAAAGCAAGTCGTTAAGCCCCTGAAGAGTTACGTCTGTGCCCACAGGTTCCTGCTCAAAAGTGAAGTATGGTGTCTGTGGTGCTTTCCTAGGGCTGTCCTAACAACTGGGTGGTTTAAAATGCCAAAACTCCGTTTGTTCACACTTGGGGAAGGGGGTGTGGCTAGAAGTACAAAATCAAGGTGTCTGCAGGGCGGTGCTCCCTCCAACGGCTCTGGAGAGGAACCCTTCCTCGCCTCGTCCAGCTCCCGGTGGCCTTGTGCCCCCCTGCATGTGTCTCAGCTTGTCGCTGCCTCTCTCTACTTCATCCTCCATGGCCACATGGCATGCTCCCTGCATGTCCATGTGTCCAAACCCGCTCCCTTCTGTTACAAAGACACCAGTCCCTGGATTAGAGTGAGCCTATAGGACCTCATTTAAACTTGGTTACATCTGCAAAGGCCTACTTCCAAATAAGATCACAGCTTCTACATGGACACAAACTCAGGGGGCTGGGGGGACACCCATCAATACAGCGCAATGTCACATCAACTGAGCACTGCCTTGTCCCTGCGCCCCTCAGCCCCGTGTGCTCAGCACCTGCATGGCGGGGTGTCGCTTCCCTTCTGCAGGAGCACCGAGGCCTCACACGGAGGCAGTGTCACACGCCCTGTTCCTGAGCGGCCCAACACAGATCCTTAACACGTTAAGGAGATTTTTTTTGTGGTCTTTTGTCTGGCTCATCAGCTGTCATTGGTATTAATGTATTATATCTTATGTGTGACCCAAGACAATTCTTCTTCCAATATGGCCCAAGGCAGCCAAAAAGTTTGGACATCGCGCTCTAGGAATAAACAAACAAACAAACAAACAAACAAAAACAAAACCCTCACTCAAGCGAGGGAAGCAGAGAAGTTACATTTTCTGAACAGAAGAAACACAAACCTTGATCAGCTCAAGAAAATTAGTTTATTGTATATTCACCTCGGTGACTTGGGGTGATAACGTGCTTTTCTTACGGTGTCACAGAGCGCCTCCTCGGTGTTTACTGCAAGTACCTTCCATATTCTTCCACTCGAAGCATCTAATGTGGTTCCAAATAACTAAAAAGGCTTTTTGTCTGAAACCTCCACTGCTTACTGCCCTAAACAACTGTCTTTCAGTGTCTCCTCCTCAATGGAGTGTTTATTACACAAATATTTATTTTTAAAAAAATAACTGGTAAATGCCTGTTATCCAAGCACTTACTGGTTTACAGGAGGCCGGTTGTCGTGTGGGGCAAAGTGGAGCTTTACCCCCTAGCAAAAGGGGGACCAGTGAAGGTTTTAAGCCAGGAAAGAACTAGAATAGCTTTGGGTTTTGAGATATCACGTTAGCAACCACGAGAACAACACGTTGCAAGTCCCTTTTCTCGTGTATAAAATAGGAAGGTCAGGACGGCCCCTCAGAGGAGGTGCCCC
>PVJL010012111.1:0-38997 GCA_004026885.1 Lyroderma lyra
CCCCTTTCTCCCCTCCCTAACCCACTCGTCCCCAAATAAACATTAAACTATCGATTGTGTCCATGGGTTATTTGTTTGTTCATTTGCAACAAAATGGATGAACCTGGAGATCATCATGCTAAGTGAAATAAGCCAGACAGAAAAAACAAAGAACTGCATGATTTCACTCATTTGCGGAATATAAAACTGAAAGCAAAGAAAAAAAGAACTGAACAAGCAGCCTATATTTCTTGGTATCAATATCCCCTTCCCGTAGTTTTACACAGTAGGTTGAAATTGTAGCTCTGTATCTTAATAATTACACTGTGACTTTGGATATAAACTCCAGAAGTCTTAGTTTTCTAATGTGTAAACTAGAGACAATAATAGTGCATACCTTATGTGATTGGTTGCTATGATGGCTAAATAAAGTTAGTGCTATCATGGTACCTGCTAATTCATTATGATCATTTAATAATAAATTTTAATCTTCTATCATCACTACGAGTTATCATTACCATCCTAGGGTTTATCCCAACTCCCTTATCACTCTGCCTTTCCAGGTCCAGACATCTCTGAGCTGCTTTGCTTTCTCACTCTTCCCACCTCATTACAGTTTAAAAGTCCAGCACCTCATTGCTTCATAGGACTCAACTGATTCAAGTTACTGTGCAAATGAAAAGATGGTTAGAAGGTTACTCCAGTGAACTAGGAGCTGGGTATTTAAATTGATTATGTGTCTGAGAGAGATGTTTCACTTTTTCTTATCCACCCTGTGATGGTTAATTTTATGTGTCAACTTGTCTGGGTCATGTGGTGCCCAGCTATTTGGTTAAATATTATTTCTGGGTGTGTTTGTGAGGGTGTTTCTGGATGAGGTTAACATTTATTTATTTATTTGCTTTTTAAAAGATAAAATTGGTATTTAACATTATATAAGTTTAAGGTGTACAGCATCATAATATAACATCTGTATACACTACAAAGTGATCGCCACCAAAAGTCTAGCTACCATCCTTCAACATACAATTAACTCCCTTCACCCATTTTGCACCCCTCTTCCCCTTGGGTGAACATCAATCTGGTCTCTATATCTATGAGTTTGTTTTGTTGTATTTGTTAACTTGTTTTGTTTACATTCCACATATGAATGTTTGTCTATCTCCATCTGACTTATTCTACTGAGC
Organism: Lyroderma lyra; assembly: GCA_004026885.1. NCBI lineage: Eukaryota > Metazoa > Chordata > Mammalia > Chiroptera > Megadermatidae > Lyroderma > Lyroderma lyra. Next base: position 1,167 of record PVJL010012111.1, read on the forward strand.
ATAATACCTTCAAGGTACATCCATGTTGTCACAAATAGCAAGGCATATTCTTTTTTATGCCTGAGTAGTATTCCATCGTATAAATACACTGTATCTTCTTTATTCATTTATCCACTGATGGACACTTAGGTTGTTTCCATATCTTGACTATTATAAATAATGTTGCAATGAATACAGGTATGCATATATCTTTCCAAATGAGTGTTTCTGTATTTTTTGTATAAATAACCAGAAGTGAAATTGCTGAATTATATAGTAGCTTCATTCTTAATTATTTAAGAAATCTCCATACTATCTTCCACAGTGGCTGCACCAATTTATATTCCCACCAACAGTGTACAAGTTTTCCCTTTTCTCCACATCTTTGGGTGTTTGTAAGTCCTCATTTGTTTCTAGTTCTCCAACACGTTTCTAATCTTTTTGATAATAGTCAATTTAACAGATGTGAGGTGATATCTTATCGTGGTGTTGATTTGCATTTCTCTGAAAATTAGTGATGTTAAACACCTTTTCATTTGCCTGTTCACCAGAGATTAACATTTAAATTGGTAGACGAGTAAAGCAGAATGTCTTCTTCAATATCAACAGGTTCCATCCAATCATTGAAAGCCTTTGTAAAATAAAAGCCTCAGTAAGAAAGAATTCTCTCTTGGTCTGACAGTTTTTGAGCTGAGACATCAACCTCCTGCTTTGAAACTCACTTGGATTAGAATTTATCATCATTGTCTCTCCTGATTCTCAGGCCTTTGGCCTTAGACAGAAATTGTATCACCAACTCTTCTGAGTCATTAGCTCTCCAACTCCAAATCTTGTACTTCTTAGCCTCTGTAATTGTGTGAGCTAATTGCTTAAAATAAATCATATCCATGGGCTGTCTGGGAAAAAATCCAGCCATAAAAGCCTCTATTTTTCACATTACATGGCTGGATACTTTCTGGATAGGCCTTGTATACAGATATACATGTATACACATACACTATTGGTCCTTTTTCTCTTGATAATCCAGACTAATACAGATTTTTGGTTCTGAGTGTTTCTAGAGGAACAGAATTTTAAGGATGATTTTTCCGAATTGTTTTGAGGTTTCTGAAATTGGTTCCCCAAATCTGATTAGTTTTAAAGATGTTAATGAGTATTTTCAGCAGTAAAGAGAGTACTAATGGTCCATTGTGTGATCTGACAACAGGAGTATGCAAAATGTCTTGATTAGCACCCCTAATCAAACCACTTATAAAAAGTAAGAAGCTAAGTGATTCTGTATATGATACCTCCAAAAAGTTTTGGAAATCTAACAGGTATGATGTGAACTAGTTGGTCCTAATGCCTCTAGACAAAGTAGTGAAAGAAAAGGATGAGCTCAGAAATTCAAATTCCTAGCTCAAGTGCCACACAAATGACTAAAAACTTCTATGTGTACCTTGAAGGGACCTTTATCACTTGTAGTCCCAGGGATGAGATTACTGAACATTAAATGCAGAATCTTATTCTGCAATGTCTTAATTACAGTGCAATTTGAATTCCCAGCCTACTGTTAAAGTGAGGGCTATGATTGAGAAATAACAGGATCCTTGACGTTAAAATGAGGACATATGGGAAGACCCTGATGAAGCTGGGGACATTGAGACGCTAAATTCTGATGTGTTTTCTTTGGCAGTATAAAAGGTTTCTCTACCCACAGTGGAAACAGCCTCCCACACCCCTAGCTGTCATTTAATACCTACTCACCCACCTTGGGGGAGTCCAGAAGACATATTTTCCCCCATTACTCTGAGACACAGATCTGTGAGGGGAGCCTCAGAATCCTTGAAGAATTCTGTGATTTCTCTTCTATGTAGGCCGGATTTTATGGTGGGGACTGCAGTCACTGAATTTGGTAACCTAACTATAACGGGAGTAATTAGATTCCAGGGTGGCAAGAGCCAAGTGGTGGCATTCAACTGCCAAAGGCAAGGTGCATGTGGTTACTGTAATGGGCAACAGAGTCAAAGCAGCCGGCACAATAGGTCGACTCCTGAAAACCTACGGTGTTCACTAGTTGTTCATTGTGTTCATAGAAGCAAAATAGATAGGAAAATTATTAAATTCTTAATCTATATAAGCAAAAAAGTTATAGGTAAAATGTACAAAAATTCAACCTAAATAAAAAAAAATAGAATCATGGCACCTAAATCAATTCCCAGATTTAAGTAGTTAACAGACTCAGAATCTTTTGAATGAAGGGTGGTTAGGCCTTCTTGAGGAAGACTCTGGTACACTGCCAGAAATTAGTACTATTAATTTTTCTTTCAGCCTTCCCCAAATGAACCTATGGTCTTTATCAAAGTAACACTGCATTGGGGAAAAGAAAGCAGCCAGTCTTTTCAGGGATGACTGGACACTGATTCAGAACTGACACAAATTCTAGGAGATCCAAAATGTCACTGTAGTCCACGAGTCAGAGCAGGGGCTTCTGGAGGTTAGGTGATCAATGAACTTTTAGAACAGGTTTGTCTCACAGTGGAGCCAGTGGGTCCCCAAATCCATCCTGTGGTCATTTCCCCAGTTCCAGAATGCATAATTGGAATAGATACACTCAACTGGTAGAATTTCCACACTGATTTCCTGACTTGTGGAATGAGGGATATGGTGGTGGAAAAGGCCAAGTGAAAGCCACTAGTACTGCCTCTACCTGGGAAAATAGTAAATCAAAAGCAATATTATTGAATTCTTTTATTTTTTATTTTTATTTTTTATTTTTTTTTTTCTTTTTGGTATGTGGGTAGCTCCCTGACTGGGAATCAAACCCAGGCCACAGCGCCGACAGCGCCAGTGCCGAAGCCTTAAGCCACTATACCACCAGGGAACTCCCAATATTATTGAATTCTTTGAGATATTAAAGGATTAGTGCCACCATCAATGATTTGAAAGGTGAAGGAGTGGTGCCTCCCATCACATCCCTAGTTAACTTTCCAGGCCTATGTCTTAATTTAGTTTGTAGGGATCTAATTGCCTTTTCCCCCATAAGATATCACATTGGTCCATTATGTTGATGAAATTATGCAGCTTGGATGTAGTGAGCAAGAAGTACAAACTACTTCATCATCAAATGTTAAGTGGCATATATGTGATTGGGCTTCAGCAGGCCCTGACAGCACAAGTGAGTTACATGGAGCAGTGGCCCAAATGTCCGTGATCCCCACACTTGCTTCACCGCCTTCTCTCTCCCAGACTGCACATACGGCCTCAGGAGGAGCTCCCTACGAACAGGAGACAGAGAAACAGAAGGGTTATACCTAGTTTAGAGATGGCTCTTGCTTAATATGCAGGCAACATGTGAAAGTAGCTGTAGCACTATGGCTCCTTTCTGGCACATCCATAAAAGACAGTGGTGAATTCCTTATAGTAAATCTCATGTGTATGTGTGTGTGTGTGTGTGTGTGGGGGGGGGTGCATGTTCTGTTTCTTTGGAGCACCCACACTAATACACATGCCATAAGAGTGAGTTGTGATTAGAATTCAATTGACTAATATAGGAATTGGCAAGTTGATGGGGAAAATATTATGAGGACAGGCTGATAAATTTTGCCTCTACTATAATATTTTTTTGATGCATTAGACATATCTGGATATAACCACTTCTGTGTAGTTACATGGTCTCCCCTCCATCATCCCTGACCTTGCACACACAGATGCTGAGATTTTTCACCCAGTGCATATCGAAATGAAAGTATTCAGATGTTCAATTCAAACAACATACTGTTATTGAATTCTTAACAGAAGAAAGAGTTCCTCCAGTTTTTCTGAAATTACTGAAAAAGAAGGTGGGGGCTTCTTAAAGAAGATCATTACAGGTGATGAAACTTGGGTCCATCATTATGACCCTGAGAACAAAAGGCAGTGAGTGCATAGAATCCGCCATAAGGGATAACCTCAGATGAAAAAACCAAACCAAACCAAAAACTCAGGCCTCAGCTGGGAAGGTGATCCCTTAACAGCAGTATTCCATGGACTGCCATTTGTTCTTGGGGTCATAATGATGGACCCAAGTTTCATCACCTGTAATGATCTTCTCTAAGACGTTCTTACCTTATTTTTCAAAAATTTCAAAAAAATTGAAGGAACTTTTTAAGCTATTATGAATTCAATAATGGCATGCTGTTTGTATCTAATGTCTGAGTGCTCTTCCATTTCAATGTGCACTGGGTGAACAATGTAGGCATCTGTGTGTGCAAGGTCAAGAGTGATGGAGGGGAGATACCATGTGACTACACAGAAGCGGTTGTATCCAGATACGTCTAATGTAATGAAGAATATCACCGTGGAGGCAAAATTTATCAGCTTGCCTGCACATTAAGTAGAATCTCTAAGGTCCTTTAAATCATATCACCTAATGCAGAGGATTGGCTTTGCTTCAATCAATTAGAAAAAAACTAACTAATTTAATCAGAGATGCCCAGATTCTTAGTGAATCTCTTAGAAGATTTAAGATATAGGAAGAATTTTTAATTTACAACTCAGAACGCAAAGTTTATTCCCAAATTTTAATTTATTGCATTGTATCTGTAGTCACAGAAAATAGTAATACAGCCAACTGTAATCAATACTAGAATGGGGCCCAGCTAACACAATAATTGGATATAATTTTGGTTTTAGCAATAACTCTATGAAGGAACTAAGGCAAAGTGTTATGTATTTAAAGTTACTGGTGGGAAAAAGGTGTCATATTATTTTTGGTACTTTTGTTAGTTTGAATAGTTTTATAATAAAAATTTAAAGAAGAAATAATTATGCTTCCCTCACAAGCCCCAATTGTCTCCACTGGCAATGTCTGAGAATATAATACTGTGTTTCCCCAGAACAGTCACTTCCTTTTATCCCTTCAGAATTGCATTATTTAATTACTCTACTTTTTAACTAAAATATTTAAAAACTAATTAGACACTGTTTTGTTTTAACTATTTTTCCAGATGTCTTCCTTGCTCACCAGCCAAATTTAGGAAATGATGGCAAACAAGCTTGGCAAGAACTGCATGTTTAGCTGTTTTATGGGCACTGTGTAATACCAATACTGTCATTTTAAATGCACTTTATTGTTCTCTTGGGTTTTTATATTCTCTGTGCCATTTTCACTACTGGTGATTCTGTGCCTCTTCCCGCTCATTTAAGCTGAGACCACTTATTGTATTCAACTTCTTAAACCAAAGAGAATATTTCTTCTGAACATTATTTACTTCAAAATAAAAAAAATCTACTTATGTATCTCAAGACTTAATTACTGAAAAAAAATTCTCTATATCCATGAGATGGATCTTTGCTTACACTTGTATTATAAATGAATAAACAGAAGTATAGGAATTTAAATTCTAATTAGCATAATAAAAAATAAAACTAATTGTACCTAATTTTTGTTGAGAGCTTACTATGTTAAAGGTACTATATTAAGTGTTTTATCATCTAATTTAATCCTTTAAACAACCTCATTAGATATGCATTCTTATTATTTCCATTTTACAGATGATAAGACCAAGGCACAGAGAGGGTATGTAACTTGCTAAGTTAGGTGAATCAAGCAGAATTCATTTTTTTAAATTTTGTACTGAACTGATTTAATTACCACATCTAGATTTGAATGCATTTGCTTAAAATGTTAGCATTTTTGCCAGAGTTGTCTTAACTGCCTATGGTATTGACACAATGTCTAGAGCAGCATCAGTTATCTTTTACTCCTCATTCTCATTTCCAGGAAATGAGGGTGTGCCCTTAAATGCCAGGCTTGGTGCCGTCAGTCTCTGGCTTGGCACCTTGTGGGTGATAACTGTCTGCAATGAGCCCTCAATCTTCATTCTTGCTGGATCTAGCCATGGTGATGGTTTGTAGAGGGAATATCACACAGGGAGTTCTGCAAAGCCTTTGGCAGACATATCAGTGACTCTGATCTGAACACATGATTCTGCATGTAGTTAAGCTTTCAGGATTGCTTGATGTGTTTCAGGCAGGCAACTCTTCTGAGACCGTCAGAATGACATTGTACATTTGTGCACCACTTGGTGGTTTTCAAAGCCCCTTATCATATAGGATCTCACTTGACCTTCGTCCCAACCCTTTGAGGCAGGCAGGAGCAGTGTTATCATTATCTCTACTTTTTACATTTTTACAGAAACCTGAGGTTCAAAGAGGATAAGTGATTTGCCAAGCTCACAAAGATGGAAAATTTCAAATACAGAGTCAAAGCAAATCAGCCCTGGGCACCTGTCAGGCTGTTCAAAACAATAAAGTTAGTTGTCCGTAGACAAGGCCAAATAATGAATATGCCAAAAAATAAAAATAAAAGCAATACTGCCTTCCAATATCTCTGTCTGTTATACTGTTTCCAAATCTCATTCACTACTGTTTCACCAAGAGCCAAGCACACTGCAGTGACCCAATCAACGAAGATGGATAATGGCAGTAGGAGTGTGGTTGATATTGCAAGTTTCTAGTCCTATCAGCTTTCAAATTCTGCTATCTAAATGTGTCTTTTTGGTTGGCTCTACCAACATCTTTATATTTTAAAATAAGCACCTGTCTAAATCTGTGATAACTTTTCAATATTTTTAAAGATTTCTTTTTTAGAACTGTCATTTTGGTTCTGACCAGCTTCAAAAAAGACTTGAATTTTTTACCTTCTTAATATGGGAATAAGTCTGATGTTCTTTTTGTAGTTGTGTCAATAGTGGTAAACACTGCTTTATGCAATAGGGACATTCTTGAAAGTTATCTGTAAACTGAATCACCGAAAATGTGATTTGAGACTATTAATGTACAGATTGCTTTTATAAAAAATATCACTTACTGATGATTGTGAATTTATAATTTCACAGTTGGCTTATTCAAATCCAGTACACCTTGGAATTTGTGTGTGTATATGAGTATAGGTGCATGTATGTGTGTGTAAGTACATATTGATAAAGAATTTTTTCATTCTTTACTCTGTGGCCAGCATTTTTACGTTGTAAGTCCACTACTGCTGTAGTTATAACATCAGTGAGCATAAGTTCGAAATACTTATTCAAAGGCAGCTAAGATAGCCATTAACAAAATTAATATGCATTAGTATCACTATCATTGGAAATCAGAGGAATTGATAATTTTCCCCAATTGCTTTAATGGGAGAAAATTTTTTATATCTTTAATTGCATTAGTAAGAAGGTAAGTATTCAGAAAGTCAGATTATTGGAAAGGAGAAGAATGTTAAGGGATTGTCCTTACAAAACAAAGCAAAAGCCATTATTTTGGTTGAGAATTATCAGTCAAAGGTTTAAGAACCTTATTTTATAGCATAGAAAAACTCTATAGTTGTGTTTATACTCTCAAAACCTAGGTTATTTGACTAGGTACAGATACCTTTTTTAGACAGCTGAAAATAACAGAACTGTGTTTATTGAGAGTCATTTCAGAACTTTGAAGGAAGAAGGAGATAACTGGAAAGTTCTAGTAAGAAGATAACTATTTCCCCCCAATAAAGTACATTAAATTTTTTTTTTGTGGTTACCTGTCTGGGAGTCGAACCCAGGCCGTGGCATTGACAGCACCGAAGCCAAGCCACTGCACCACTAGGGAACCCCATACATTTAATTCTAATGGTCTTTTGTGGCCACTTTGAGACAATTCCCAGGCTCCCTAAAGACTGACCATTCTGACAGCTTCAAGTGGCACTGGAGCAGCCTAGAAACCAGCTCTGCGTGGCCCAGTGGCTTCGACAGCAGAATAACTTAGTGGAAAAATCCATTATTGGAGGAATTTGATCTTTCTGCTATTGGCTTTCCTCAAAAGTTAAATAATATCATATCATAGTGGCAGACACAATTTATTCTGTTATCCAGGAAAAGCTTATTTCAGAGTTTCTGCCAACTTAGGTAGATTGAAATGAGATATTTAAGCACTGCAAGCTACAGAAATCTCAAAATTAAATAATCAGGACTTAAATAGATTTCAAAGTGGAGTTTTTAAGTATGAATTTTAAAACCTGTGAGGGGTAGGCTGATCAACATAATACATGTGAAAGAATACTTACTGAAGAAATGAACAAACTGATTTATAGTCCAAGTTCTATTAGGTAAGCTTATTTGGAAATTCAGAATTGTGTCTAAATGCATCAATGCAAAATTTAGGAAATGTTTAAGGGTCTGAATACCACAAATTGTATTCAACAAATCTTCAGCATCTATGTACATGGCACTAGGAAACTATGAGATGAGAGTGACAGCACAAATTACAGGTAAGTGCAGTATAATACAGAGGTACCTTTATGAAAATAATTGTGGAAGGATGGGAGTGTGTTAATTCCAACTTGTGGTCATCAGTGTGCAAATCCTGACCCCACACTGATAGCTGCTGTAAGTTAAAATGTATTTAAAGGTTGGCTTTGTGAAAACTCCTCCAGTAGGTTCTGAAATTTTCTTTCTTCCAACAGACACCACAGGCAGGAGAGCTAAGTATAATGACTATTGTTAAAGGGGCCATTTCCCCAGGATATGTATCATAATTTTTTACAATGGTAAAAAGAAATGTTAATTTTAAACATCTTCCCAGGGATCATATGCCTCCTCTATCCCCATCATTGGTCTTTAAGATTAAGTTTTTCTTTTTCTCAGGAGGGGTGGGTAGGGTAATGTAACTTTCTTGTTTCTTTACTCCCCAGTCTCCAGGAGTTCTATTTTTGGGTGGGGTGGTAGTTCCCTGGCTGGGAATCGAACCTAGGCTGTGGCATTGAGAGTGCGGAAGCCTGGCCACTACACCACCAGGGAACCCTCCTAAGATTAAGTTTTAAAATTTATTTTTCACTTTTATACCAACATAAACTTGATTCCCATCAGTATAAGTCCTAGACTGGTCGATTTCAGTGATTGGTTTTTGTGAAACACTTCTAGTGACATAATACTGAAGACACCATTGATTCTGTGTCCTTGAAGTTTAATTATAGGGAACTTCATCACACAGCCTCCCTCTCTAATCAATGCCAAGTAGAAACCTAGTTGCCAGTTACTTTACACATAAAAGTTAAAGGACATGGCGTATGGACATGTCAAGCAAGGATTCATGAGCCATGCTGCTTTCTAGAATCTTCTAGTTCCCACCTGCTCCACTAGTTGCCTTGTCTCCTACCTGTATGTTAAGTTCCTTACAGAGGACACAGAAAGAATCTGGATCCTTAACAAAGACAAACTGCTTATAGAAAAATAAACTGCTGATGTGAATGTGTTTCAGTTTGGAAAGCACTGACATTTGAAAGTCAACCATCATGTGAGTCAACGGCTCTCTCTGTGTAGGTCTCTACACTTGCTGAAGATGGAATGAGTATGAGGACTGTCCAGGAAAAAATCCAGCCATAAATGCTTCTGTTCTTCATATTACATGCTGATACTTTCTGAACAGGGACTTGGGGAGCTGAAAACAAGGTGCAGGGCAGTCTGTGATTCCAGGTCGTGTGGACCAGAGCCAGGTCCAGGCTTTGGCATAGAGAAAAGCTGGAGAGGATCAGGTGTGACTGGTGCTTTTGGCATTCTGGTTCGATCTGGAAGTCCAGTAGGCTGAGTTTGCAGTGGGTGCCTTTGTGGGATAAGAGAGAGCAGTGCCAGTGCCTGCTCTGGGCAAGAAAATGTCCAAGACCTCACTCCAGCTCTTTGCATGGTGGGCTCCCTTTTGCCATTCAGGTTTGGCCTAAATGTCACTCTTAAGAGGATTTCCTTGAACAGTGTATCCAGCAATCACTGTCCCCTGTGTCTACCCTGTTTAATTTTATTCAGAGAACTTGTCGCTAACTGGAATATGTGCTTCACACGTATAGGAACCTCATCAGTTTTGTTCAATGCTGTATCTTCAACACCTAGCATAACTTGGTACATGTAGGTAATCAATAAATTTTTGTTGCAAGGGTAGAAAAAGATAAAGTTGGATTAAACAGAGACTATTGTAAGAGTAAAGAGATATAGTGTAGTCACTGATAGGGGAAAAGAATAGTACCAATTTAAATTCCCCCCTTTCCTGAATGTCCCTCTCTATACCACTTCCCCTCCCATCACATTCTGACATATCTTCCAGGGGAACAAATCCTTTATGAAAAATCTCTGTTACGTAAAAAGAGATATTATCAATGAGCATGTGCCTAGGACCAGAATCAACGAGCCTGGTTGGGACGGAGCTGAAGGGCCAATATCACAGTGCTCCCTGGGGCCAGCAGCTGTAGGGCCAGAGACACTCTGGGTGGTATCTGAGTTTAGGAAGTCTAGAGCTTTTACAAAGTTTTAAGCTAGCCTGCCAGACCTTGGTCATCGAATGACTTCACGTCAGCCATTGTTGATGTTTGGCTGGTAGATGCACTTTGGTTTATTGGATGGGAAAATGAGAGACCAGTCTCTGGTGCACTTCTCATCATTGCTGCCAAGAAGAGGAGCTTGGCTTAGGTCCCTGTGTAGGTCCCTCTGTCATGTTTCCCTAATGTTGGTGTGTATCTGCCTCACAGACTTTCCTCATTGTACATAAGTGTTAAATTTCTGATGTCTCCCCCATTAGACAGTGATGTGTGTTTGGCTCATCCTCCTATCTCCAATGCTGTGCACAGTCCTTGCCATAGAAAAGGTGCTAAGCAGATTGAATAAATGAGGAAGGGAATAGATAAACTGTATGATATGTTCTTTCACTTTTAAACCCTAATGCTGCTCTACCTATAAAGACAGAAAAGAATATTTATTGACCAATCAAGGATCCTTATTGACCATCCAGCATCCTTACTATCCTATTAGTTCTACCTCCATTACAGCCAGTCCAAGAAACTCAATAAATTTACAAGAAAAATTTAGTGTCAAAATGGAACTTGAAAGCCAAGTTTAATTCTAATTAAAATGAAAAGAAAGAAAATATAAAACAGCTCTGTGATAGAGACAATCAACAGTGATAATAGTTATCCTACATGTGTGGGTTTAAAAATCACATAAACTGGTAGAAACCTAGAGGAATAACTCTCATTTGTCACTAATTTTCCACTTGTGATAATTCAGATGAGCCATAGTAAAATTATCTCCTCTATCATCTGTAAAAATAGTAAGTGGATACAGTTGGGAGAATGTTTACCTGTTTCAGAAAAGAAGCTAGTATTGTCAATATACAAAGCAATGTGTGTATTGATTAAAAGGATAATTCTAGTCAGAATTTTGGCAAAGATAATTCTAGTTTCTTAACATACAATCTATTTCAGACTTTTAAGATTATATTTCTTCTGAAGTGATGCAAGTAAGTAACCACATTTTTTAAAACCACATGTCTCAATAGAGGCAAGCTCTACTTGTCTATTTATACAGTTCAGTAGAATAGACTTGAATAGTCTATTGAGAAAAATACACATTTAATTCCTTCTGGTGAAACTTATCAGAAGCCTGCAAACTAGCTTTAATCAAGGGATCAATTTAAAGATGCATCTTCAAGTCTTAACTAAAGTGCTTAATGATTCAGTTGTATTGAGGCTTGAAATATAAGGAGTTGAAACAGAAACTTATTTTGTAGTTAGTGCTAAAGGGAGCTTCAATGAATATTCACAGAAGCAATGACTGAATTGAATTAAGTAGTATACAAAAGACAAAAAAGAAAGAACAATTATCACAAAAGAACTTTAAATGGAAAGAAATGCCTTATCATGCTACATGTACAAATTGATAAAAGAATGTTACTCCCATTAGGCAAAGTTATTACTGTTGTGACATATATCCATTTAGCACTCTATGGCTATGTTGACTTAGAAAGAGATACAAGTATAAATTTATCTGAAGGGCAGATGACTACAGCTGCTTTCAGTGGGGAAGACAGAAGAGGTAGTGAGTTCCTGTTATTCAACAAACATTTATTCAGCAACCAGATAGGAGTGAGACATTGGGACTGATGCTTGGGAATAAAGCAGATGAACAGTATAGGGGCACTAATTCCCTCAACGAGCTCATGGTCACTTGAGGAGGATGGATATGTAAAAATATAATGATTAAGAGCTCATTAGTAATTCCAATAAATAGTGCAAATGTCTAGCCACTAACCTTCTGGCAATGAATGTGGGATGCTAATAGAAGGAAAACTGGCCAAGTCTAGGAGTATAAACTCATTTGCATTATTAGTTACTTAAATGCAAACTGCACCCTACAATAGCAGATCCTATGATAACTGAGACAGGTATGAAGCACGCCGAAGAGCTTTTCGGAACTAAATATGTTTTGTTATTCATGTGCCCGTAATCTATCTTGAAAAAACCAGATCTGATCAGAGTGATTTTAATTTCCTAACATTTGATAAGACTCAAAAAAGATACAAAATTACTATTATTATGTGTTCTTCATGTTGGACAAAGAGAGCTGCAAAGTGCTCACTTACACTTGTATTTTTCCATCAGTCATATTGAGATTTAAATCACAAATGGAGGAAACTACTTGTGAAGATGCTACTACTCCTGATGAAGTTTCATGTGATTTGTCTCCACAAATAAATTCTACTTATTTAAATATGTCATGGCCTCACCTCGGAAGTAGAGTTCACAGTGAAGCTCTTCATTGGCAAGTCTTGACTAAACACAACTTCATGAGCCCTAGCAGGTCCTAGCAGGGAGAAGGTATCCCACGTGATGAAAATTAAAGGAATGATTGCAAATATGAACATTGCCATAGCAGCTGGCTAGCGTTCTTGCCTGAAGTAGCAGGGTAGCTTAGGAAAGGCTTGCTCTCTATCACCTGCAGGACCATCAGTTAAACAAATGTCCTCTTGGTTATCTTCATGCGTTTTTGCAAAAGATGTTTGAAGCAAATTTTACAAGAGGAGGGGGCATTTGGAGAGAGTATTCCATTAAAAAATTATTAGAAAATGCCAAGTTCTACCAAAGCAGTTCATCTCACCCGGCATTCAGCAATCTTGATTGTTTACATGACATACAGTCATATGGCATGTCTCAGGACTCTCTGCTATTTATTAAAATATTACTAGTGGAAATATTATAATTATAGTATTTTAAGTACAATTTAACTACAAAATAAAGTTTCATTTTCACTCTTTACACTTCATTATTCCTGCTTATGTCCTATACTAGTAATTGTAAAAAGAAAAAATGATTCTCATTAACACAGAATTTACAGTCTGGTGGGAAAGATGGGCTTTTTTTTCACCCTTCAAATTACAGAATTATAAAATTGTAATAGTGCTGAATATCATTAAGAAACATGGCAGAGGGTTATGAGAGCATCTACCAGGGATCCTAAAATATTCAGATGACCAAAATATATTTCTCAAATATATTTAGTCTTCATCTACAGTTCCTGGCTCACAGATCCCAAATGCTTTGGAATTTCTCTATTGTATTAATGAGGTGGCTTTTGGATTTAACACAAGGGTGGGGGCTGGATGCCTGTAGGAGTCAACCATGTCTTTAGAGGATCGAAACTTTCAGTCTTGGTTTCCAAGGAGGGAAGTGAGACTTAAGGTTGAATCAACTGCCAATGGTGAATAACAGTCAGTCATGACTATGTAATGAAGACTCCATAAAACCCAAAAGGACAGCTCCTCAGCCCTTTTATGAAAGACCTTTCACATTAAGGAACCAGAACACTTTCATATGCCAACATGCTGGGTCTTAACGTCCACAAGGACAAAAGCTTTTTTGGGGAGCGGGGGTCGGGGAGACTTTGCCCTAAGAACCTCTTCACCTGGCTGCTAATTTGTATACTTTAATATCCTTTGAAATAAATTAAGAACCTAATGAGTAAACAGGTTTTCTTGAGTTTTGTGAGCTATTCCAGCAAATTAATCAAACCTGAGGAGAAGGTCATGGGGATGTCTGATGTATAGCCAGTCGGTCAGAAGTACAGGTGACAACCTGGGCTTGTGACTGGCATATGAAGTGTAGGGGTAGTCTTGAGGGACTGAGTGCCCTTTACATGTGGAATCTGTTTCAATCTCTGGGTAGACAGACAGTGTCAGGTGAGTTAAATTCTCAGCATCCTGCTGCCATCTGAGAATTGCTTATTGGTGTGGAGAAGTCTCCACCCACCCACACAAAAAATTGGGTTGAATCCCCAGGATTTTCAGATCCTAATCTAGTTAAGGGGATTGAGGGAAATCTTCCTTGACGTTTAGGCACAGATCTGAAGAACAATTACATAAAAATGGGGTTGTGTGTGTGTGTGGGGGGTGTTCAGGCACAGAAAAGAGTACTTGAAGCTGCCTGTCACACAGTAGGTCTCAAGGAAACATTTGTTTAATTAACAATGGAACAGCGAAGTTACCATGAAGCCATCAAGGCTATGATTACAAGTTTTCATTATTGGAAGCTATGCTATGAGGTCTACAGCATTAACAAAGAGAAGTTTTAATTTAATATGGGGGGCAGCATGGAAAACCTTCAGGAATTTTGCACACTGCTAATGAATCAATTTCCAAGAAATTCATGCTATTAGAACAACTTCATCCCAGGAAGTTGGCATGAGATTTCTGAAGGTGTTCTCCACAAAGTGAGAGCACAGAAAGGGGAATTTCCTCACTCAGTGCGACATATGTAGGGCAGATAACAGGTCCAACAACAGTCTTAAACTCTAGCTAATAAAGTCAGTGCTCTAAGATTTGCTTGAGCTTAAGGGAATGGTTTTTTTTTTTTTCTTTTATTTATTTATTTATTTATTTATTTATTTATTTATTTATTTATTTATTTATTTATTTTTCTTTCTTTCTTTTAAAGCAAAAGTAATTTACTGAATAAATATCTACTCCATTGGCAGAGCAGAGGTCGCCTCTGAGCAAGAGCTAGCCCCATCCTTCCTGCCACTGTGGTTTTTATTACTTAAGCTTTTTAGTATGAAATTAAGGGAGAGAAATATTCCAGAATGGATGGGTTTTTCTGGGAATTGGGGATACACCCCTTTTTTGTCTTTATGTGGTCCTCTCTCCAGAGGTGTCATGGCACCAGTGATAGTGTCATTTAGCATGGAGATGTGGCTGGAAATGACCTGGAGGTGGACATTAATTGCTCTCTTGGTTTTAGCCAGTTCTGGCTGCTTTACTTATCTTCATACTGATTCACTGGTCCTTCATCTCCACTGGTGGTTAATGGTTTTCCAGGAGGCCCTACCAGGCAGTCAATAGTTTTCTTGGAGGCCATGCCCCATTCTATCTCATGGCCCCCTCAGAGATTTTACTGCCCTATTTATTATGGGAAGTGAAGGGGTGATGATGGTCTGTCTTTTGGAACAGAGGGTGTTTTTTTTTCTAGTTATCAAAACAATAATTAATGTGTTGACCTAAAATTTCATCATGAACATCTGAGGTTTTTCATTCCTTCAGTGACAGAGAAATACACAGAACTTTTTGCAAGTTCATATATAGCAACCTTATGAGAAGCAGAGTCACACTGTTAAAGGTTTAAACTGGTAGATGAGTCTGTGACTCAGCAGTAGATCATAGGAATTCTCTTACTCTCCCCCCACCCCTCCCCTTCATGGCAATTCTCAAAATGGAACTATTCCTAATGCATCTTCTCACTCTGCAGTTGGTACATAAAGATGGGGAGTGCAACAAACGAGGTTGACTTTGGGAACGGGGAGGGGAAGGTCAGATGTCACTGCTTGAGAACGAACGAGATTACACTCTTCAAGGTAGTGTTTGTCTCCAAGAGACAGTTGGGAATGGCCTTGTGAACACCTTGAGGACACCGACCATGGGTTCTTTTTGTCTCACAATCTCTAGAGCCCATCAAAGGACTTGGCACATGAGCAGTCACTGAATAAATTTGTTGAGCAGGGTGGTGAAGAAGCAATAGGAATGGAGGTAGCCTTAGAGCTCATAGGTGGAGATGACAAGAAACAACTCAAGGACAGCTTCCACATTATGACCTGCACTCCATGTAAACCAGGAGACTTTCATGATGTAATTGCTGAATGCTTAATTTAGGTAAAAATAAACTATCTCAAAACATTTTCCTTATATTTTAAGTCTTGCTTCCTACCACCAGAGTAATCTTTATAACTATCAAATTTGATGTTATTACTCCTGCTTAAAATCTTCAAGACTCCCAGTGCCTTATAGATAATGTCAACAACCTTGATTAAGTTTAAGAAAATTTTCATAATTTGGAACCTACCTATTTCTCCAACTTGTCATCCCCCTAGTGATATGACTATTTAACTAAACTTAATTACTTCTAATTTCCATAATTGGACCATTTCATGGTGGCCCTTATACCTGTTTCCTTTGCCTTCTTCCTTTTGCCATGCAGTTGGACATCCACTCATTTGTAAGACTCAACTCTAAAAACGTCTCTGACCTCATCTTTCTGTATGCTCTTATATATCCTTCTATCATGACACTCAAAATACATTGTTGTATTTGTTGGTTTACATAGATATCTCTGCA
This sequence comes from Lyroderma lyra, assembly GCA_004026885.1. Taxonomy (NCBI): domain Eukaryota; kingdom Metazoa; phylum Chordata; class Mammalia; order Chiroptera; family Megadermatidae; genus Lyroderma; species Lyroderma lyra. The sequence goes on from PVJL010012111.1 coordinate 17,553, forward strand.
TTCCAGAGGGTCCTCCCTGATGGCAGGGATCCCACCTCCATATTCATTTCTATATTTAAATCACATATCACAGTGTCTATAACTTGGTAATGCTCAGTGAAAGCCAACTAAATGAATGAATGAATAACGTAATGAGCATGCTGCTCTTTATTATTTTTGGCATCACAGAGAGGCAATTTCTGTCTTTCTCAATATTTTTTTACACTCATACATACCAACCTCTTAACTTTATGTCTGTGAACTGGAGGTGAACAAGAATATAATCTTTCAGCAGGATACTTCTGAAAGAAGAGCCTTTTCAACATTTTACATGCTCCCAGCGGTTTTCCAGTTGACTTGTTAGGGGCCTTCAGATTGGGTTAATATGCTCTGCTAGAGCGGTTTTTATAAAATATTTGCCTGACACATAACACAAGAGACCCACAACTGTTTATTGAGCCAATCATTTTTTTAAAAAAATTACTACAGTATTTGTTGTAACTGCCTTCTATAAAATGCAGTGAGTAGATAATGCTAATTATAAAATGTTTATGATGTTTTAACCCACTGGAAATCTTAAAATAATATTTAAAGTAAATTCTTTTAATAAAATAAGACCTTTCCAACTTTTAAGAAAGAGAATCTGGGTAAGGTAAGATAAATTAGAAAAAAATGTATTTTATTTTAATTCATTTCCATTTTCTACTTTGTAATGCTCTGTATAGTCAATTTTTTTGTGTTATCTCTTCTCTTAAAAATACAGAAGACAAATAGAAGGTATGTGTATAGATGACATCAGAGAGAAGAGAGTTGTGGGTAGAAGTGGTAGGGGAATTGTAATAGATGTTTTCAGCACTCTAAAAAAATGGAAGAAGCAAGTGTAAGAAAAAATAATGTTTGATCTTCTGTAACTTGCTTTCCTAACCATCCTTAAGTCCTCTTTCTCTTCCCCCATCAGAACTGTCCAATCCTTAGAATTTCCCTACGTTCAAATTCCGATTTACCTTCTTTTATTTCCTCATTTCAAATGAACATAAATGAATTTTATTTTCATGTTTCACCTTCCTCACAATTTATGCATGTTCTGATATCCTAATTCAGATATTCATTCTATTCATTTTTCATGTTAATTCTCAATTGACTGACCCTCTTCATCTGTAATTATTATCATGAAGATTTTGAATATCATTAAATTCTTCTCACTGACTGCATTAACTTTAAGGTAATTTGATTAACTCAGAAAGTCACTGGTCGATGCAGATTTAACACCTCACAGATTTTGTGCATTATCAGTATGTTGCAGCAAATAGATCTATTAATAAAAGATAAATAAAATCCTTGGGGACCAGATTTTTAAAATGCTGTTGTTTGCCGGCAAGATTTTAAGTAATTTTGTTAAGCTTTAAAATGTGCATTCTAAATTGTTTCCCCAGAATTACAGAGCATCCCTCTGTATTCCCCTGCAGTATTGGTTTAATAACTTCACTTCTGTGGAGCGTGTGTATTTCTAGCACTCAGCCAAAGGTTCTTCACTTGGGAAAACACAATGACTTGGTGGCAGCAAAAGTTATCAACTGATAAATTGTAGAACAATGTAGACTGCTAAAACCCTCATCATGTAAGGCTTTTGCTCTCTTTAACACTTATCAGGGACAAAGCCAAATGTGTGTGTGTCTGTCTGTGTGTGTGTGTGTGTGTGTGTGTGTGTGTATTGTTTTTCCCCAGTGCCTTATTCCACTGCCACCATTAGCTACATCATATTCAAGTGGCTATGGATTCAGGTAATGAGGGTAATGATGGAGGTGGCTAAAGAGTCCTGTGCAGATCTTGACAAAAGCAAAATCGTTCATGGTGTATGTCAATATCTTCCTTTACAGGAACAAAGAGTTGGTTAAAAGGTTTTCTTGGGTAGAACTTTTTACTTTCAGGCATCGCCCCAGGCAACATAATCCTTGTGGGAGTCACCAGGTACCACAAGAAGTTGTGGCCTGCCGAGGGGAGTCACAGAGCAGATAGTGAAAGGAGGAAAGGGGGAACAGGTACAAGACTATGCAAGAGTGTTGGGAGTAGGGAGAAGGAGAGAGGACTCAGGAGAAGAAAAAGTAGAAATATGAAACATGAAAAAATAAAACCAAAAATAATTCTACAGATGTCTCCTATGTTGGTCAACCTATTAAATACTTCCTAGTTGATTTAAGTTAGTTGAGTCCACTGAACTATTGTGCTGACTTCTATTTATTCTGCGGACCACCATGACCAGTGAGTTTTTCTCTTAAGGACTACTATTGAGTGATTCCCTTTATTTTGATGAATTCTGTGTTTTACAATTCTTGCAAGTGGCAATATAAGCATGTGTCCTTAAAGAAATGCATTCTTTCTAAACATTCAAGATTCCATATTAAGAACTCAGTGAGACTTTCTTATCTTGGTTAGTCTTCAAATTTAATATATAACAACTGAACTTTACTACTGGATAATGGCTACCAGTTGGCTACATATAGATGATATTTTAATAATTCCTAGAGAAGAAAATAAAATCATGTCAAAGGTTTATTAATAAAGGTGAAATAAATAATCTCTGTTTTCAATTTAGCTGCTTGACTAGAAGGGGGAAGTGTTTTGGTTTGGAGAAACTTATTTTGGGAGTACTTTAAAACCTTACCTACCCAAATGCTCTCTAAAATGTCTCCAGAAGTGTCAAATCAGCTATTCATGATTTTAAGTTTTTATCTGGTTTTATTACAAAACAATATATATTAAATATGTAGCAAAATAATCAGTCAGTATAATTCATCATATTAATAGGCTAGAAACTAAAAATACAATAATCTCAGTAGATATAGAAAAAGCACTTGACAAATTCAACACCCATTCATAATAAATACTAGCAAAATAGGAATAGAAGGGAATTTCACAATCCAGTACCTATGGAAAACCTACAGCTAACATCATATTCATTGATGAAATGTTAACTATTTTCTCTTGTTATCAGGAAGAAAGCAAGGATATTCATTCTCACCACTCATATTTAATATTGTTCAGGGAGCCTAGTCAGTGCAATAAGGTAAGAAAGATAAATAAAGGCATACAAATTTAAAAGGGGGAAAAACTACTTCTATTTACAAATGGCATAATTAAATAGGAAATATAAAATAAGAGATAATTATTAGAATTAATAATTAGAACTTAGCGAGTTGGCAGGACACAAGGTCAACAGACAAAAATCAATAATACTTCTATATATTAGCAATGTAAAATGAAATTAAATAACATTTCCATTAATAACAGTGTCGAAACACAAATTTTAAAAAGAGATTTAGGAAGAATAAAATTTTAAAAGATGTACAAACTTCTTAACTGAAAATCTACAAGATATTGCTAAGAATAATTAAAGAAGAGTAGATATATGGGAAGATATACCATGCATTTTGATTAAAAGACTCAGAATAGTTAATATATCAATTTTCCTGAAGTTGGTCATAGGTTCAGTGTGATTCTGATAATAATCTCATCAATGCTTTCTTTGGTAAAAATTACAAATGGATTTAAAAATTTATATGGAAACAAGTATCTAGAGACTTCAAAGCAATCTGAAAAAGAGGAGCAAAATTAAAAGGCTTAATACTTTAAAACCTACTATCAAGCTACATTAATTAACACAGTGTGGTACTAGCAAAAGAATAGACTAATAGATCAGTGTAGCAGAACTGAGAACCAAGATGTAGACCCGTATTTATAGGGTTATTTGCTTTTTGAAACATGTGTCAAGATAATTCAATGGGGAAAAAAAGTCTTTTCAACAAATGTGCTGGAGCAACTGGATATCTATATGGAAAAGTGAACTTCATCATACTCAAAAACTAACTTGAGATAGATCATAGAACCAGATGTAAAAGCTAAACTTATAAAGCTTCTAGATCTAGAAGGAGACATTGGAATGTCTTCACAAACTGCAAGTAGGAAAGGTTTCCTAGACAAGAGAGCACAAATATGCGTAAAAAACTAATAAATTAGTCTTCATCAAAATTAAAAAGTTCTGTTTAATCAAAAGACACTGCCAAGAAAAGGAAGAGGCAAGCCACATAATGGGAGAAAATATTTACAAAACATATATTTGACAAAGAATATAAAATTCCTGCTATTCAATAAATGACAAATAAATCAATAAAAATGGAAAAACATTTGAGTATTTCACAAAAGAAGATATATGAATCACCAATAAGCAATAAAAAGTGCTCAATATTATTAGTCTTTGGGGATTTCCAAAATGAACCACAGTAAGATATCACTATACATCCATCAGAATGGCTAAAATTAGCAAGAATGACAACATAAAATGTTGGTGAAGATGTAGAGCAACTGGAGTTCTCATACTTTGCTAATAGGAATGTGTAATAGTTCAACCACTTAGGAAAAGTTTTGGCAATTCCTTATAAAACTAAATACATACCTACACGATGACCAGCAATTTCATTCTTGGCTTCTTATCCAAAGGAAATGAAATATGTCCACAAAAAAATTTGTATAAGAATGTCCATCATAGCTTTATTCATAATATTAATTAACTGGAAATAACTTCAGTGTCTATGAGTGGGAGTGTAGATGAACAAAACAAACTGGGTACATTTATACGTTGAAATACTACTCAATGATAAAAAGGAACTAGGATACATACAACAACATGAATGGACCTCAAAAACATCATTATGCTGAATGAAAGAAGCCCTATACAAAAGAGCTCATTCAATTTATATGAAGTTTTAGAAAAGTCAAAACTAATCCATGGTGAAAAAAATCAGAACAGTAGTTGCCTCTGAAGGTAGGAGTAGGGACTGACTAGGAAGAGTATAGGTGAATTTACTGGGGTGATGGGAATATTTTATATCTTTACAGGTGTTTGAGTTACAGGGGCATATGCATTTGCCAAAATTCACTGAATGGTACACTTAAGATTTGTACTATTGAACTCTAGTTAATGATATGCATGTTGATGCGCTTAGGTGTTAAGGTCACTGATGCCTGCAACTCACTTTAAAATACAAAAGTAAGATGGATAGATAGATGGATAGATGAAAAGATATATGATAAAGCACAAACTTGTTAATAATTCTAAAATTTAGGTGGCAGGTATGGGGATGACCATTTCACAGTTCTTTGAACTTATGTTTGAAAATTTTCATAATAAAATGTTTGGGAAAAGGAAAAAATAACATGGACTGCAATTGTCACCTCTGACAGACTATACTCCTGGGCCTTCACGAATAGTCACCAATAATTTGCATACGTAAGCACTTCAGAGGGAACCTTTCAACTTCAGCTGAAAGGAGTTTATTAAGCATGAAAATATTATCAGAATTTATTTTGACTAAAAATGAGTGAGTGTTTTAATTTCTGTAAATCTCCTGAGGGTCTTCGCCAGTACATCACTGCATATCTAAACTTTTAAATTTAGGCCATAAACATTGAAAGGTCTTATATTTATAGCACAGAATCTATATCAGTAATTAATAATATAAGTAAGTATTTCATTGCAAAAATCTGAGTTATCAACTAGTAAAGATACTTAACTTTCAATCACCAAGAGCTATAACATGGCCTGTGAACGAGCTTTAAGTCTGGATTAGCTACATAATAGGCTCCAGGAGGATGGAAACTGTCTTAATTCACTGCTGTGTCCTCAATGCTAGCTAGCATAGTTCCCTGCACATGATAGATACTCAGTAAATGCTTATCGTATTATGGGTTGGGCTCAGTTTTCTCACTAGGATTCTAATCTGGTTTCTATAGCTTACCTTTGAATGGAGTAAATTAGGTACCTATAAAGTACAAAGTAAGTGCTTAATTCACATGGCAATAACAAGAACCAATGTTGACTCACTCACTGGCTGATTTATCTGGGCCCTTAGATATGGGAAAAAAATAATCATAAGCTAAAATCCGGCAATGTTGTTTAGCCCAGCAGACATTTTCAGTGCTTCCAAATGTATTACTAAGGATCCTCAAACAGTTGGTCAAATAATTAGGATGCTTCAGGAAACTGGGGGGCAGGGCCCTAAATGAAATCAGGAGACTGAAAATATAATTCTACTTTAAGCTCTGGATGAGCCAAGCAACGTTTCTAACTGACCACTCTTAGTTGTTTCTCAGTTGACTTTATCTGGTGATTTGTTCATCTTATGAACTCTAACTATTTTCAAGGCAACATTAGAATGTACAGTGAGAAGGATAAGGCATATAGTGGTCCCTGCTGGTGCACCCTGCTGGTCCTGTCCAGTAGCAGCCATCATGCCTAGTGGGAGGGCACAATGCTAAGGAATAGAAAAAACCAAAGCAAGGTTAGTAGTGCAAAATAGGAGATTATTATTTAATATGATTTAATATGATGTAATGTGATATAAAAACTTTTAAGAGTTTTAAATAGTTTCAGATGTTCTATTAATATTTGATATTTAGAACATTTTTGCCTGGCTACCTTGAGTCCTAGAATCCACAGGTGAACGGAGGAGGTACCCCTGGCTAGAGTGGGGGATGTGGCAGCCAAAGGCAGAATTTGTCTATCATGGATGGGTAATCCCAGTGTTCAAACATCTCGTGAAGATATGGAAAGCGACAAAGATTATAACTGAAGCAAGCCCATCACGGGGCAGCTCCGCGGACTTGCTTTAAGCAGGGGGCCTCACTAGGAATTACCTATGACTAAAGACAGCCTTTTCAGAAGAAGTCTATAATACTGTGAATCTTAAAATATAAACTACAGTGACTCTTCTGAAACCTCTTTTCTGGAAGGGCTAACTGCTTGTAAGTTGTTTTTGACACTTGGGACACCAAAACAAATATTAAGTGACTTAGAAAAATGCCTTAAATAGTTGTCCTCTATTGCATTTCTTTCTTTGTCTCCCTGACACGCTATATATGCTGCAGTAAAAGGTGATAAACTGACAAAATTTTTTCCTAAATTTCTTTTCTTTTTCTTCCATAGAGAAACAGACCCAAATGTATTTTTCTCACTTCCACATGGTTGAGGGGAAAAAGCGAGTTTGTATTATTGTGGAAATGTTTTAAGCATTTATTAAAGATGTCAGAATGCATTAGAAGTCTTGGGGCAGAATGGGCACAGTAATGGTTTTCTAGAAAATACAAGGTGATAATAAAAGTGACCACTCACAGAAAATGCAGCTCAATATGCTTCTCATTATAAATAATAAACTCCATCTCCTGCTGAGCCATTAGTATTTATAGAAGGCAGTTTATGAAACCAGAAGAGAACTTCCAGAAAAACAGTGCATATCAGAAGGACACTAGGGGAAATCATCTGTAGGTTTAAGGAACTTTATATGAAATAACCATCTCTTTTACACAAGGGGAATGAACACACACACACACACACACACACACTCATATACACACACATTTATAAATATACAACGTATGAGTATATTTAAAGGTAAGATAGCACAAATCAGATCTACATTGTATTAAAACCTATTAAGTATGGACCCAAGAGGAAACATGCAGCTACTTTGCCTGTATCCTACTTACCCCACTGTCCCCAAGCTTGGCCTGGAGAATTTTTCCCAGAAGATGGTTAGAAAGACCCTCTAAGTAGTTAAGAAAATTCCATCTGCCTAGGTTGCATAATTTTAGTTGCATCTAGAAATACCTTCACAGAATTATAATTCAATGTCATAATCATTAGAATTCTTTCAAAGGCACTTAAATTATTGCTACCAGGGTTCTGCCATGTCAGCTGCCATTCTTATATCTGCTCTGCTTTCTACCTTGTGAAAATGTGTTAAAATATTTCATCTGTTGAAGTAGTCTTTCTAAGTTTTTTGGTGAGTAGGTGGGAGTTTTACTATTTTTGTGTGCATTTTCATTTTATTGGTGTTTCAGGAGGAACTGCTGTGTTTAACTGGTATTCTAACCTGTTTTTAGAAAACAGAGAGTTAAGTTTGTAGTAGCAGCTAGCATCATCATTGTTTTTTGTTTTTACTTTTAATAATCTTGTACCTTTAAAAAAATTCTTATTATAATTATCCTAAAGTACTTTATTTCATCCCATCTAAGATTATAAAATATTATTCTATGAACCTCTAAGAGAGAAAATAACACTGACAATTAATCTATGAAACAATGCTAAGATCTGTTGATTTTTCAGATACATGCTCATTTCAGAGACATAAAAATGAGAAAAAATATTCATTCCTAGAATTGATAAAAATGGTATCTGTTTTGTATTGCTTGCTCCTTGAACCCCATTTGGAGGCAGGTGGAATGTTTATAATAAATGAGTTAATGAGCCTCCACGCTGTACTGAGCTTCTGACTTTGGTTGGGTGAGCTCCAGACAAAAAGGGCAGGCTGTCTACACCTTTGGTCACACAGGTGAACACACTCACAGATTGGTGAGTCTCTGAAATGTACATAGTAAAAAGCTTTCTTCTCTGATGTTTGTATCTTTAAATCCCACAGCAATTACAGACCTTGCAAATGATATGCACTCAATAAAGATTTGTGGAGATAATCTCCAAGCACCTTTAATGATAAACTTATAAAAGGCTTTATGCAAATTTTTATTGGCTGCTTTGTTAAATAAGATGCCATGTTAAACCATGGATTAAGTTTAAGGTATATTTTGTTATTAATTTAACAAGAGTAAATAAGGCACTAAACACAGAGTAGGTCTTCAGTGAATATTTGCTGCATGAGTAAACAAAATTAACTAGATCTTTCTAAAGTTATCATGAAATAAAAATTTGAAATATCAAGTGGTATAGTTAAAATGGACAAAACACTTCACTTAGTTCTGATAAACATTTCACTTAGTATGATGCTATCATCTTGATTCTTGTACCCATAGAGAATATCACAATGCTACATGGGTGATGTTTTGCAAGACTAATCCGAACACTATGGAATTCAAGATCAGTGTGGTCTGGGCTGAAAGCTAGATAACCTTGTAACCTATGCAAAGAGCTACAGCTCATGTTCCTAATTTATAAAAGGAAGAAACTGAACTAAGTGAGCTCGATGACCCCTTCCAGCTCATAATGTTGACTATTTAAAATGAAATAATTTAAATGAATTTTTTAAAATAAAATCTGAGGAGATCCATTACTGAGTTGCCATGCAATCCTGACCTCTCTACACTCCTACCCTTGCATGAAACTCCAAGGACAGGTCTCCACATCCTATAAGGATGAGTTTTGTCATTAACATTCATGAGAAATCCTCTTATTAAATAGTCTGCCTTTGATAATAATTGTAGTTTTCTCTAAAATGAATCTGTTAAATAATAAAACAACAGTGGGAGTTCCCTGATGGTGTAGTGGCTTAAGGCTTCGGCGCTGGCGCTGTCAGCGCTGTGGCCTGGGTTCGATTCCCAGCCAGGGAGCTACCCACATACCAAAAAGCAAAAAACAAAACAAACAAACAAAAAACAACAGTTATGATTTTAGGTGAGTGAATGCTATTTAATTAATAACAAGGACTGGTCTAAACCAGAACAATGTAATTTAATTTGTGGTATTACATAATCCCACCTCTGACCACTAAATCTCTCCCTAGTGGGACCTTCTGTTGTTTCTGTGATGTGACAGCCTATTTTTCCACTCTTTCAAGCACTTCATAAGGATACATTCATGTGGAAAATAACTTAATTACCTATTACTACTCACAATCTATTGAGAGTGGAGAGTGGATTTTCACTAATAAAACAATATAGTTTAGGAATGCAAAAGTAAATTTCTCTGACACAGCCAAAAAGGAAACAAAACCTCGTAACTTAAATTGTTGATAGTTTATCATCCAACAGAAGCTTAATGACTCTTGTGAAGAATTAGCTTATATGGCAGGAGGAACTAGATAATTCAATTTGCAGACACTGAGTAGAAAGAAAATCTTGAAAGATTTGAGACTATTGACACAAAATAAATCAGGTGTGGTCATATAATAAAATGCAATGGCTGAAAGTTTAAGTCTGTAAACAGAAAGGTTAAAGTATATAGTAGAAGGATAAGATTATTTTCCTCACATACTTCAACATAACTCAAAGTAGAATATGGAGTTTTCAATGTCCAAGAGGTAAAAAAAACAAAACAAAACAAAAAACTTTTTGTGAATTCAAAGAACTTCAGCAGCAAGTGATTAACACAAGGCAATTGAATGATGAGACACGGCTAAGGGAATTTATTGTATGTAGGTTGGCCAAGTGTAACCTAATGCCATGAAAGAGAAAGGCAGGGAGAGGATTTTAACTAACACATGAAAGTAGTAATTCCACTGCTGCTTCATGTTTACATGATAGAGAAACAGAGGCACAGTAGTGTGATGATGATAAAGATTTAGTTCTAATTTCTATTTCTGTAGGTGTTCAATCAGCTGAAATAATCAGAGAAAGTCTAGTTCACATAAGCAGTTCTCCCACTAAACTGCAAGGGGGATCTTGGAATCTTGAATTTTTCCTCATTGCTGTTTTCTGGACTGGGGACCATACTAATCATTCCTGGATAATATTAATCAACTGTTTATGAGTCTTGGCTCTGGACCATTTAAATCTCCAAGCAAGAATTAGCTCTCCAAAATAAATCTGATGGTGGCACTGTCACTTCCTCCCCTTACTGACTTGGTCCAATGTAGTTGCTTAAAGCATCAAGTGACAACGATGGGGCTGCATCTCTGTCCCTTTGAAGGCATGCTTAACATCTTGCTCATCTTTGTATCCTTTATCCACTGCACACAGTCTGGCACATGCTAGGTGTCTGTAAATGTTTGGTGAATAAGAGACCCAACTGATTTTTTCAAAGAGGGTGTTTAAAGGAGGAGTTTGCTAATTAACTAATACAATCTCAACTTGTGGAAAGTTCCCAGATTGTGAGTTCCAAAGGTAAAACAATTTTCCCGAGGACTTGGTGAAGCTCCCACTCTTTTCTCTTAGTTCTTAGAGGTTTTTAAATATGAACCAAGATGGCTGATAAAACAATTTAACTCTGACTTGGAGAAACCTCTCCAGTGATTGTTATCCTTGATCCTGACCAAAGTGTAAGCTAACAAATCAATAGGAAATCTGAGATTCCAGATTTTAAAATTATTCTGACAAGAGAGAACTGTTCAAAACAAATAGTCTCATTTGTTCCTTCTACGATATAATCTGACCCACTAAGTATATTTGTGAAATACTAGACATTGCTCCAAGTCAGCAACCATCTGAATTTTAACGGTTAGAGTTCAAACACTTTCTTTGATGTCAAATCCAGTTGGAATTAAAACAAAAAATGTTTAAGTCCTTACTTTCATATTGCTGGGAATTAAGAATCACAGAACAAATTTAGATCCAGGAGAGGGGGACTCAGGAGAAGCCACGGAAAGAAGGAGAAGGTGTCAGAATAAAGAGAGGAGAACAAGAAGCCTAGATTATCTAACTCAACTCTTAACTCTTCATTAATGCAGACACACACACACACGTATACACACCACTGACAACTGGCCACTCACCATTGAGAGCAGGTCTTTGAAAATATCACACACACACACACACACACACACACACACACACACACCAAAAAAAACAAAAACAAAAAAAAAACAAAAACAAAAAACAGTCTATCTAATCTGCCCACCATAAGCTTCAATTAAATTATCCTCTCCTGGAGCATTAACACTTCCAGAGAAAAGTGAGGTTCTCTTTTTCCTTCCTCATCCTAGCACCCACCCCTCACCCCATCACAACTTCTCTGCTACCACCACCTGCTAGGATGGGTTTGAAACTAGGACAACCATTCAGGCCCTTTATTTGCTAACTAGGCCCAGCATCAATGCCACTGTCTCCTGAGTGCCCAGAAATGCCCAGAGAAGTATCTCCCATCAATCTCTTTAATTGTCCTCAGTCAGCTCCTTCCCTCTTTTTTCTCAGTTGGAATCTCAGACTCATCCCACAAGGGGCCATTGGGCATAATCTCACGCAACTTCCTGTTTCAGACTCCCCTTAACTTTCCCCAACGTTACCTACATACCACTCATCTTTGTATGCATACTCAAGTTTCAGAAGATGAAGTGGATAAAGTTAAATACTTTTTTGCTGCCCTTGACCACACCTTTTCCATTAAATTCTAGAACCGTATTTTATCTTCCATTCCCGTATCTTCAGTCATTACCTCTCTTCTGATGCTTTTCCTCCCACTGGTTGTTTCATTTTTTTCTCTGCCCCTTTCATCCAGACTCTCAGATGTATCCTTATGTCTTCTTTCCATCCATTCATATATCTGCCCATTGCAATCTGGCATTCATCACCCCCTCTCCATCCTATTAATAATCCTTTTGCACTGACTTTCAAAATCTAACAAACTTCAGTCCTTAAAATATTGAAACTCCCTTTTGAACTTCAAACTGATTCTGATGTTTTCCTTTCACCTGCAGGACACCATGGGCTCCTGGTTCTCTTCAACTCCTTTCTAACCATTATTTTTCTATATCTTGCTTTTCTGGATCTTCTGCTGCTGCTTGTTTTTCAAATGTGGACTTTCCCCAGAGTTTCATTCTTTTACTCTTATCATTCTATAAAAATCTCCCTGCACGATCTCATCCACTCAAATGGTTTTAACTGTACTCAACTTCCCTGTATTTCTAGTTGTGTGCTGTACTTACACATTTGAATATTTGATGGTTTCCTCAAACCACACAGTCAAAACCAAACTCACCCCTCCTCTCAACCAGCTTTCCTTCCTTTATTATCTGCCCTGGTTGGAGGTGTCACCATCAACCCAATCCTTACACTAGAGCTGAGTCCTAATTTTACTCCAGCTTCTCTCATGTAGCCCAAGGAGAATTAATCACAAAGACTTGCTTATTGTGATTCTTATATAGCTCTCAAATCTATCTTCTACCAGGTTTAGTTCAGGTTCTTATAATTTTTTTATAGGTTATAGCCATAGCCTCACCACTTATCTCCCTATCTCCAGCTTTGCACATCTGAATACATCCCTTATCCTTTAGTGAAAGTGACCTTTTTAGGCTATAAGTGTGATGTTACTCCCAGGCTTAAAACTTTCCTGTGACTGCCTAGCTACTCACTTCTGCTTAACACTTTATGCTCTCAAATGCTGAAGTATTAGAAATTGTCCATGTTCTTTGTGCTGATTTTTACATTCAGGCCTTTGTTTATGCTGTTCTTTCTTCCTGGATACCTTTCTCCCTCTAATCGTTTCTTCATGACTACTTATCCTTTTTTTATAAAAGATTTTTTATTAAAATATAGCTAACATACATTATAATAGTTTCAGGTGTCCACAGTAGTTATTCATTTATATACCTAAAGAAGTGATCACCAAGATAAGTCCAGCAACCATCTGACATGATACACAGAGTAGGAGTGAATTCTTCCAGGAAGCTTTCTCTGATATCCCTGCTCTGACCAGCTTCTCTACACATTCCTAATGCCTCTCCTACAGCACATTGTCTTTGATTATCTATTTAATATGTGTAGCCCTCCCATCCATATAACATGTTCCTCTCTTGAGGGGAAGAACTGAGTTTTTATATCCTTATAATCACAGTACCTGATTCATGCTTGATGTTTAGTAAATGTATAGTGAATGAATAAATCCATGAAATGATGGCTTTTTCATGGAAAACAGAAAAGCTGAAGCTATATGGATTCAGTTGATTTTGAAGTGCTTCATAAGAGTAAGAGTTATCAGAAGGCAACTGATTAAACAGAGGATTAAGCTAGAGTCCAGCACCCAAAGAAGGTAAGAAGAGAAACTTTGGGGACAGATTCACTAGGCATAAGGCTCCAAACAGAGTCTATCAGAGAGACTAAGATGTATATAGAGTAAGGATCTTAAAGAAGTGATGGCAGATAAGACTAATGACTTTTGGAAGTTTGGCATGAATCACTTTCTGTTTAAGACTTAGCCATGGTGTGGTAATGGCCATAACTTGTTTCTCAAAGGACTTGGGGGTCAAGGTATGAGATTGCTGACTGAAGGGCACTGGGAAATGGTCCATTAAACAGTGTAAGTTATGGCGAAAAGGACAGCAACTCTATCCAATGAGACGAAGGATCAATAGGTCGGCCCTTTGTTTAGACAGGAAGACAGTCTGAAAGGTTTAGAAATAATAGTAATTAATGCTTAGAATTGAAGGGATATTGGAGGTACTTGAGGCCACCTCTAATCTCCATCAGTTCCCTTTCCCAAACTATTCAAAATAAACAGTGTAAACATAACAACATGTTTGTAGTCGGGGATTCAAGATAAATTTCTCAATCATCCATTTCAAAAAGATTGCCTCCCTTGTGCCCTTTCTATATGGGAGTTCTGGAAACACCGCTTTCAAGAACACCGGTTGGGAGTAGTGGAATCAGATTCCTTTCTAATTTCTAACAGATAAAGGGAAGGAGCCAACCACGGAGTCTTTCGGGTAGTTTGCTTGCTTCTGTTTTTTGGAGCTCTAGAGGCACCGTCTGCTCTTTTATCAGCCACTTTCCACATGTTAGAGCATATTAAAAATGCACATAACACAGTGAAATTTATGGTCAGAATTGCATAGTTAGTCATACTCAATTTCTATTATTACATTGTTTAAATAAACTAATCTCCAAAAATTTTTAGGGTTTATTCTTTTCAGTGTAATTAGGGGCATGTCATAGACTTCATGCAAACCCTTAAAGGGAACGCTTAAAAGCAAGGGAGACGGATAATGGTGCAGTGAATGAATAGTTTGAGAGGCTGGGGTCTTGATACCTAGCTCTGCTTCGGTGATTCACTGAGTCAGGCACCATTTCTCTGGATTTCAGTTTTCTGATTTGCCAAACTGTGGAAATTGAATTCCCTCTTAGGCTACTTCCAACTCTCAAATTTAAAGAATTAGTAATGTGCAAAACATTCTTAGCCACTTCTTTAAGTCTTCTGCTGTATGTGTTCCATTCCCATCCTGTCACACAGATGTATGAATAAGTAATTTATTACTTCCATTAGACATTCATAATGATTAAAGAGTTAATATTTATAAGTAGTGACCATTTTTCAGTACAACTATCATGGATTATATTGGGGTTAACATGTATTAGGCACCCTTTCTCATCCTTTTCCCAGGACCTGCATGCATAGAGCATCATGTTATCCACTATGTGTTCTATGGCTGCTCTCCTTTAACTCCAATACTACCTTCTCTTTCTCTAGAACAGTAACATATACAAAACCCTAAGAGTATGCAAGATTAGAGGGGAAATCCTAAATAAACATGTAAATAAATTCTTAAAATAAACTTTGCAAATTCAGAAAAGATTCCTTACCATATATCACTTAAGAATAGCTCGTTAGGTTTCTATTTAACAAGAAAATGTGTAATATAGGTGAATTTTTGACAATACCTATGTTTACCACCCTCAAATTCTTACAGCATTTTAAAAATTTTATTCTAAAGGGCATCTTCCTAGTTCCTCTCCCTTCACATCCTAGAAGACTCCAATAGGATTAGGGACTCTGAAAGCTGCTATTTGCTTTGAGCAGTTTTTCATAGATGTAGCATTTGCCGAAACACTTACTGTAAAAATGTAGTCCTTTAAAGGACTTTCTGAATAAAAAGATGACAGTTACATTTTCAGTATAATTGTCTGTTACTTGTATTTTACTCTATTATAATTCTCTAAATATTCTATTAATGATATTGTAGGACCTTTTTTTTTTTATCCAGCATAGCTTATTCTTGCCCTGCCTGTCCTTGCTCCCTAATGAAACTGAGTATATAAGAATGCATGGTAATAGACTGACATGATATGTCTCTTTTCAATTGAAGCAATGGTCTTCTGAGTAGACAATTAAACCATATCTCCTAGTTGGACTTTTTTTGGTAGATAATCTTTATTGGTGAATACAATTGATGAACTCACTTGACGTGATGTTTAGATTGTTGAGAACTTCTACAATTTCTTAATTTTGCTGTTTTTTTTCATAGTTATCTATTTTTCCAGTCCACTTGTAATGCTTTGGACACAATCAAGAGATCTGAATTAGCAGTAAATATTTTTAAGATGCAACACAATAATCTTTTATGGCAAATATCAATCATTCCCATTCTGCTTCTTCCAATTCATCTTCCCTTGTGGATGAACGTCATTCTCACTGACACCAAAATTAAAGTAGAATGCTATGCCTTTTCAAAAAAGGCAAAGGTGAAAACTTAGATGGGGGACCTCTTAAAGGGAAGAGGAACATGTAGTGTGTAGCTGTGCAATGCAAAACACCGTGACCAGAAGAAATGATGGTATTGAGAGAGAAGAGGAACGTTACCCACTAATCACCTTTTTATCAGGAAGGGCCACTGAGAAGAGCTCATTGAAGGAAGACTAAAATAGTAACAGGCTTCTCTCAGGCTATACCCAAGTAGGAGGAAGGGGCCACTTGGTCTGATGTAAGTACAAATACAGCTAAGAATAGGAAGGACAAAAGGATTCCAAATGGAGCAAACACCTACATGGAACATGTCTCATACTAGTAGGTATTTCCTTTACATCTCAGTTTCCTAAATCCATCCATTTACTATGTAACACCCAAACACCACCTGTACACTATTTATTTAATATTTTCTTTCAAATAATTCACTTTTATTATTTGAATAATTGATTTAAAGATAACTTCCTATACTACTTTTAATAGAAAACAAGTATCAATTGCCATAAATAGGCAGTTGTTAATGTGAATAAAGTAATTGTAAATGTAAATACAATTGTAAAAATTGTAAAAAAATTTATTTAATTCTAGCTGAATATTTTGGTGGGCCAAAAACTGTGCCTGAAAAGATCTGGTCTTCCTTTAAAAGGAAACTGGTTAATGTTAGAGACCAACAAGAGACTTTGTTCTTCTTTTAATTAATAGAATTGAATGATCATTGAAGAAGAAATACCTTTTCCATTTATGATTCCATGTTACTCAGTGTGGTTCCTAATACCTAAAATCATCTTCTGTAACATTAGTGGTAAAGTTCTAGACTCAGAAAAACATTGATCTACTTTAATCCCTATACAAGATTAACCCCTAAAATAAGGGCACTATTAGAAAATATGTGCTACTCTGGGTTAGTTAATTAGTAAGGAGAGCCGTAAACACTATTTTTGATCTTTTGAAAAATTATCAAGCAGAAATACAACACAGTAGATGACATTTTTCAAGAAAATGTAGTTCTGTGACATTGGGTTATATAAAAATGGTTAGACAACATTATTACAAATATTCCCAGTGTTTGAAGTAAAGAAAATCTCCCCAAGAGGACTGATTTTTACCCTCCAATTAAATTCATGAGGCTATAGAATTCTTTTTCTTCTCAAGTAGAATATTAATTCTTTTGAACTAAAATAGACTTAATCATTCCCCTAATTGACACCCACATTTCCTTTTTGCTTCCAAAGCCATGTATGCAAAAGGTGAACCATACATGAGCCTAAAATTATAGTGGTAAGTAATTTTTAATACTTTTTAATGACAAAATATAAATTAAAATCTGTGAGGAAAATCCTTAAAAACATCACCATACTTTTTGATCTGGCATTTTCTTTTTCAAAACTCAAGTGGTATATCTCTTGAATGAAACAGAATTACTCAGTTGAAAGCTGTCGTTTATGATAGACTGACAGCCAGAAGAACATTCACCAATGGCTCAGAGTGGTTATCTGTTGAGGAAGAAGTGTTAAAATTTTAGAAAGTTTCTATATTCTACTTTACATCTTGTGTATTGTTAGATTTTTTAAAAATAAAAAGTATAATTTTAAAACTATTTTAATCAAAATAATACTATTTTAACCAAGCTAGAATGCATCCAGAGAATTGTAAGGGTGCTAAATACACTGAACATCGTTCCTCTGAGGGAGGAATGAGAGTGGAAGGATGCTTAGCCTTGAGAAGACTTGGTTGTTTGCAAACACCGCCAGGGTTGCCAGAGGGAAAAAAAAAGATAAAATAAATGTAGTTTATTTTGAAGGCAGAATTCAGGTTAATTAGTGGAAATAAAAGGGAAGGGGTTTTTGTTTTTTATTCAATAAGCATTTTTCTTATAACCTGAGCCATCCATCAGTGGATTTGGCTTCCTTCAAAGGAGTGAGAGCCTTTTCACTAAATGTGCTCAAAAAAACCCTTGGGAACCACTTGCCACGGGCTTCAAAGATGACACAACTACACTGCAAGGAAGCAAAGGCTGGAGAACGAGGATCTTCAAGGCTTTTTCCAAGCAGAAGATTCTGATTTGTGCTGAAACATAGAACTTCATTCCACACTTCATCTTGTGCCATTGATTGAAGATTGAAAAACAGAGGAAAGAGTTTGGTTTAATGAAGAATCATTCATGGTCTCTAGACTGGATGAAATGACATATTCTGAACTTTTTCATGGCCTTTTATTATACAGTCTGAAATAGACACTTCAGGGCATCACGGAAAAAAAAGAAATATGAATTACTAACATCATAAATCATTTAGGGTGAAGTTGCTGAAAGAGTTTATAAGAGGTTTTTAATACTGAAGCAACATGAATTTAAGCAGAGTGTGAAATATAATCAAATTAACATTTTTATTCAGATGGTACTTATTCACATTTGCTGTATTATACAAAAGAGCTCTTTTTACTGGGAGAACACTAAAGGCAGGATGTGTGAAAATGTGAAAATGTGTGATTCTTTACAAGATAGGAACAGTGAGTATTCCAGAATAATTATTAGAAGGAAAAGTAAAATTACTTGGGTAGGGTATACAAGGGCTGTCTGGAAAAAATCCAGCCATAAATGCCTCTATTTTTCATATTATATGGCTGGATACTTTCTGGGAAGCCCTCATGTATCCACATATATGAGTTCATAAGAAGCAGCACAGAGTTTATTAGAAATCCTTCTGTTGGTGCAAACTAATGATTGTAGAGACAATGCAGCTGGCTAGGCATCCATTCTAAGATAAACAAGAACAGATACTGGGAGTGAATTTGCTCCTTGCAACCAAGGAGACTGAAGTACAAGAAAATTGCTCCTTATTATTATTATTTTTTTTTTGGCTTGTGACATAATAAAAAAATGCAAGTCATACCATCAAGTCTAAGTTCTGATTTGAATCCTTCTCTATCTAACACTGGCTGAGTAGAGAGTGGTGTCACTTAGGACATAACCAGTTGAACTCCTAAAATTACACTGTAGAAAGTCATTCTTTTAGATGAAGTATTCTCATATATGAAAGTCACCAAAGGTAAGGCTGATGATGAGCTGTCTTTAACCAAAGTGTGGTGCCACTGCGAGGGGTGTAAAATGCTAATGACTGCTCAGCACATGGCAGGGCTGACAATAATAGGCAAAAGGTGGAAATAGGAAAGCTTCAATCAGTCAGTCAATCAATCAATCAATCAATCAATCAAAATCGGTTGGGTATTTACTCTGTAATAATAAATTTTACCCATCCCACAAATTTTGAATGGCTGCTGAAAAGTACAACTTTCATAATACAGAAACAGTCTAATTTAATTTCAGTCAGTACTTTAAATATGTAAGAGCAAACATATTTTGGAGAAATTAACATTTTAATGTAAGACTCTGGGGCTCCCAAACATAATGAGGCATGTCTCTGTTTTAGCAAATATTTATCATTCTCATGAGTTTGCCTTAAGATTGTCCTTGAAGATAATTAAGGAAATTGGGTGGTAGCAGGGGAGGGAGGGGAGTATAGCACAGTGGTTGAGAAGAAAGTCTCTAGTGTCAGACAAAGTTGGGTTTAAATCTTATTTCCATGATTTACTGGCCATGTGACTGGGGACAAATTACTCACCTTCAGTAAGCCTGTTTTGTATCATGTACACATGGAAAACAACAGCATCTATTTTATATGGCTTGCTGTCAGAATTAAATGATATAATACCAAAACTAAATACATGCCTGGCACATATAAACCTTCAATAAATGTTAGCCATCATTATGAATACTGTATTCACAATTGTTGCAATTAAGAGATATTGAATGAGAAAGTGCAGACAGTCATGTGCAATTCTGTCTACCTTTGCCATGAAAGTAAGACTTATCTTTGCAGGTGAAATGTCATTTCATTCACTTAAATATTTTTATTGTTTAGGTGCTGGTGATACAAAAATGGATAAGACATTTCTCTGCCTTTATGTTTCTTGGAGTATAGTAGAGGACACAACATAACAAATAATAAAAACAAATACTTGTAATACAATGTCATGGGTGCCACACTAGAGATAAATATGAGAGATACTATGGCCCAGGAGAGGAAGATAAGAACACAGGAACTCTTCATCCTTTGATTTCAGTACTTTAATAACTATATTGTCTATAGTTGGACTTCAATCCAGGGCCACAACACAAAAGATGAGTTGAAAAATATAATTTAATAAAAATATAGCAGTTGAAGCTTTGAATCCTCTAATAAAGACTAATCACCAAATCAATTAATTCTTAAAAGGTTTACTTTTTGTTAAAATATATTTGTTAGCCTGTCACTTTTGCATATGCTTAATATATACTTCAATACTCAGCTAATATAAAGTTTCTTTCCCTATTAATTCACATAAATCAAAAGGAGTCAATTAGATTTTTAGCAACATTATGTTATTTTACACATCAAGGAATGGAGTCGCGGTAAATTTAATAGCAATCTAAGGAACTGATTGGAAAGTTTAGTCATTAATTTATAATGCTTTATAAGATAAAGTCTGATTTCTCTGGCCTCTGGGAAGGCACCACCAGTGTACTTTTTTTGGAAACAAGAAGCTGCACTGTGTCATGGGCTACCACCCATGAAGTTAGAGACAACTGGAAGGGAACGGGAAAGCAGCCAGATGGGCAGTATGATTTTTAGGATGTAATATAGGCTGCGATCAGTGATTACGTCCCAAAAGAGAGGGGCTGGGTAGATACTATAAGATTAGAGGGCAAACTTTAGATGTCAGTACTGACATCTAAATAGAACAGTAGATTGGATGATCAGAGCCCTAGAGTCAACTGTGCAACAAATTCATTATATACCTTTGGCTAAGTGGTTTAACATTCACCAACCTTGACCTTCTCAGCTGAAGAACTTCCTGTATGTTCTACAAATACTAAGTAACTACCATAAGATAAATCATATGATTCAAAGAAGAATAGGATATAGTCCCTGCCTTAAAGGAGCTCACACTTTGTTGAGAGACATGAGCAAGACACAAATAAATACTTTTAGCATAAGAGGAAGAGTGGCACATTGACATCAGATACTTAATCAGGATTGCACATCAGAATCACCATTTGTGGGAGTTCCCTGATGGTGTAGCGGCTTAAGGCTTCGGCGTTGGCGCTGTCAGCGCTGCGGCCTGGGTTCGATTCCCAGTCAGGGAGCTACCCACATACCAAAAAGCAAAAAAAAAAAAAAAAAAAAAAAAAAAAAAAAAAAAAAAAAAAAAAAAAAAAAAAAAAAAAAAAAAAAAAAAAAAAAAAAAAAAAAAAAA
>PVJL010012112.1:0-38970 GCA_004026885.1 Lyroderma lyra
CACAGCTCTGATGGCACTTCATCCGCCAGCAGCAGCTGACGAAGGTCCCCTTCTGCATGGCCGGAAAGACTCCCAGATCCTGCGTTCGGCGGAGCCCCGCCTGAGTTTCCTCCGTCCGGCCTCTCTCATCTCTCTCTAGTCTGTCGGGCTCCTTTGTCTCCCTGAACAATCCGTGTAGGGCCACTTCGGGTTCCTCTCCTGGGCTCTCCACGCTCCCACCAGGCCACGGGCCCCGCCATTGTCCCCTCCCTCTTAGACCTCACGGCCAAACCTAATCCACAGAAGCAGCCATCAATGCCCGACCCGTGCCCGGGGCTGTCCTACGTCTTCCCTCGCTGACACTGAACTTGAGGCTACCACTGTCACACCCAGACTCCGGCTGCCTCATTTTCAAAGTCCTTAGTGAGACTTGCTGCAGCCACCGCCGCAGGAATACACAGAGAAGTCTTTCTCTTGCTTTAGATGTTTTGGCCATGCTCATTGTTGACCAATATCTACTGGATTCTTTAAATGTGCCCATTTAATCAGCTCGTACTATAGGGAAACTACTGTGTCTGACATCGGCTTTCTCTCAGACTGTATTGTTACGAAACCCAGACTTCAGTCTTCAGCCTGAGGATGTGGCTGTACGAAATGCCAAGTTCTCTTTCCATTTAAGAGTAATTTCTTAGACGCCGGATTTTAAATACCAATCTTTAAAATCCTTCCCAAACGTTTAACATAAACCTATCATTTTCGCCTTTGAGTACCTTATTTTCCAGGCTGATAGGAAGGGTTAAACTGACACAACATCCCACTCTAGTTCCGTGCTGAGTGGGGGAGAGAACGGTGGGGCCCGCGTCCCAGAGCTAAAGCTGGAGTCAGTGTGTGAGTCCACACACACACGCACGTCCCACGGGGCGCAATCAGGGGACAGCCTTTCACACGGGGGGCAGTGCTCTCCAAAGCAAGCATCACTCAGGAGACATAAGTCTGCACCTATTTTTGATAAATGGAAATAAACACAGCTTATCTTCCCATCTGTTTCTAAGCCAATGCCTAACCGATTTCAGATAACTTCCAACTGTTCTGATTGACAGACGCAAAAGCTCGGTGTGCCCCTGGTCACCGAGCAGACAGGATGGACCAGGCAGGTCACCCTCACTGCCAAGTAGGCAGCACCTTCAGATTGCATCGTGGACGTACTGGCTGGGTAGCGCTGCGAGCAGGCTGGCTTTGCGATGGATGAGAAGAAAAATCCTTTCTAAAATAGAAAAGTGAGCGTCCTGACCGCCCGCCCTTCCGTCATCCCACATGATTATGATCATTAGAATTTAGCAATTACAGGACTTGCAAAGTGGACTGTGCTTAGGCTAAGAACTATTATTACCACTATGCTCTGAATTGCGGATCGCGCACTCAGATTTCATCCGTGAGGCCTCTCAGCCACTTACTGCTGTTCATCTGAACCCTAGGAGATGGAAAAGTCAAGGCCAACACCGTACACACACAACAGCTACTTCACACTGCGAAGAGACGCCATGAGGGGCCAGGCACCCCGACCGGCCGCGCCTCGGGCAGCGGGGCAAGGGACCGTTCCAGGCCGAGTTACAACAACACATGGGGACGCTGTGACCACGGATCAGACTCCGTGACCATGACCGCAAGCGCCCGTACTTGGCCACAGGGGAAATCCACCATTCAAGGAACTACGCGAACCCAGACAGTACTGCTGAGGGCGAATTTCTGCTGACCGCCTTTCATCAGGATGGGAATGCTTGGTGGTGTGAGTGCCATTAGGACATTCAAGTTTATATTTTTCAAAAAAAATGGTTATGACATTTAATGGTAGATGTATATATTCTGGAACATTTGATAACAATGAGACTTTAATACACATCTAACAACAAGTTTGCTGGGCCTTTGCAGTGAGGAACGCAGCTAAGTCACTGTTAGGAGCCTTGTCACCGCGTGAACTGACCTCAAGTTGTTTTTTCAAAATGTTGTCAAAAAGCCACAAAATATAAGAAGTTGTTATTTTGACTATTTTATGCATTTAATGTTTTGAGCTGCTCTGTATATAAATAACATTATTTTTTATACATTTTTGTTATATGGTAATAAATTTACCCTTACATTGAATTTTAGCAAAAAATACTCAAAACATGCTAAGTGGCATTAATTAGATTTAAATATAGATAAATTAGAATCTAATAACATAAGAAATTTTTTACTATAAAATGTTACACAATATGGCACACAACACATCTTGTTGATAGTGCAAGCTACAAGAAAACATATTTAAAAATCTTGTAAATGGAGAAAAGTTCTTGAAACAGTTATACAGTGAACAATTTTATAATTTCAGTATTTATATTTTTAATACAGTTAAGGTGGTGCATTTTATTAAAATAAGTGATTACATTAAAGTATAAAAAGTTCCTATTGTTATTCATTTTGAAAAACACAAAAACCCAGACAAATGGACATACAGTAGAGGAAAAGGGTTTTTTGAGCTCGTGGGTAAAGGCCGCGGTCAGCGACGGAAAGGTTCCTTCGATGTCTCTGGACGTCACTGGCCTCCTACTTATGGAAGTACTTTGTAGGAGACGCTTTCCAAGTAACCACGGAAAGGCTGTCTGCTTACAATTAGTTCTCAGGCTGAAAGGGCAGTGAAGTGAAGATTATTTCCTATAATCACATATACATATTTTCAGGAGTTTGAAGCGACAGTAAGAACAGTATTTAAAAATTCATTCTGCTGATGAGTTATTTTGTTTCTATTGTTCCTATCATTGTCATACATTTAATGCGTAAGAGATAACGAAAAAGGCAAAGTAGGGTCTATACTCTATTCATCCCATCTCAGTTACTCCAACTGAGTTAAAAAGGAAAGTAAAAATACCTCATTTCAGAGAACAAAGGTCACCATTACATTGACTTTAGTCTTACTGCTCAAAAGAAGGTATTAGTTAATGTTTTATAGTTAAACAAAGTGAAAGGGCCCGGCAGAAGTAACGCCCGGACTTGAGTTATGACACATTACAAAATCCTAACCACACCAGGCTTATGATTTTATAATAAAAGGTTTGGTACAGCTCATTAAGAAGGGGCGTTACTTCTGCCGGACCCTGCATACACATGTAGGCGCTGCATGGATTTCAGATTTTGTTAGAAATATTCTTAATGCAGAAAAATGTGGAGGGGTGAGTTGTGCAGGTTTACGGGTCTGCAAACAAGTGACCTTCTTTTAAACTTGGCGCAATCTGTGACAAAAACAGAATCAGGCTCTCTTCTGTAAGACAAGTTGGGGCCGTGAGGGCGCGCGTAAGAGCACAGAACTCGCTGACGCACGTACGTTTTGCTTTGATCTGTGTCCTCCTCTTCACAGGAGTGACGGAAACGGTCCTCTGCAGATACATGTGTTGCGTGCTGGGACTCCCGGGGACACAGTGAGTGACATCTGCACGTCCTGTCCTCACAGCTCTGCTCAGTGCCGATGGCCACCTTCACGTCCGCACAGTGTCCCTCGTGTCTGCATGGCTGTCTCCAAACTCCCGTCTTCACAGGGACACGTCATATTGCGTGAGGGTCCGCCCTGAGGACCTCACATTCACGCACATACTTCTAGAAACACCCTGCTTCCAAACGCATCCGGACACCCAGGGAGTCAGGACTTCACCGCAGGAGTTCTGGAGGGACCCAATTCGATCCCTAATGATGGAGTTCTACCCTTTCGTTTAAAATACTTTCAAGATCTTAACTGGAATCTGAGCACGTTTTCGTGGATGGGTAGGTCCGTGTTGCTATTCTCCCGACTTAAAAACATGGCAGAACAACAAATGGTGTTTATTTAGTTCTACGAATGCCCTTTTACTAGTACTTTCCAAAGCCCCTCTCTTACATCCCGTTAAGAATTTTGTCATGAATTCCTCTTCGTGACTGTTTTCGTCCAATATGCTCCAATATTAAGTGTGTATTCCCGAGCACCAGGAAATGCTTCCTCTTTGAAGTCGAAGTAAATAATGTGGATTATAAAAACAAATGGTGTTTTTTTAGAAATATCTGCAAACTCAAATCTTTTTATATAACCAGAAAACTAATTGTTCACACATATCCTCCGCAAGAAAGCTACGAAGTCGACTGCCAACCATATATTTACTGTAAAAACGTCAACACGTAATAACAGAAACTGTTTCAGAACTTTGATGAAATGGGTGAGTAAACAGACTGGCATAAGGTTACTCCCATACTGTGAAATTCTCTTTAATTTCATGTGAATTCTATTATTTAGTGTTTCAGCCTTTCATTTATCTAGCTTTTGGGCTTTATTTACATGAATGGGAAGGGCCACGTGTACAACAATATTTGAAAGCAGTACAGCAGAGTCACCAGAGGTCAAGGCCTGCAAGCCCACCTACGTTCGGTTCCTGGCGCTGTTGCCTGACTCCTGGATGACCTGGGGCAAGCTGTTGATACTTAACTTCTCTGAGCTTCAAGTTCATTGCGTGTCAACTTCAATGACAATATAGTTAAAGTAGTCACAAGTGTGTTTGGTCCAAGGTAAGCCTTCAATGTGTCTGAGTTGTTTTACTCTTGAAATAAAGCTCCATTTTTCTACTTGAGTCGTAATTTTGCATCTCCTTTCAATGGATCAGTGAGCACACACAATTGTGGGATGGTTGTATGATGTGACTTTAACTTGGGAGATGGCCTTGAAAATATATTTTCTTACAGTAACAAAAAAAGAGTAGAAAATGGTGAGAATCAGATGCCTGTTGGGAGACATGCCCTTTCTTAATTTTTTAAAAGAAAGTTACTAGGAGAAAGAAAAAAAAAAACAAAATGCTTTTATCACAGCTTTAGTGTTCATACTATGGGGTATGAAACAAGGTCAGGTTTTCTCCTAAACAAATAAAAAGCAATAAATTCTACGCTTTATTGAAAAGACAAGAACCTTGCCAGAAAGAGGTTATAGACCTTGCGTATTAGCACCAGATGTTTGATTGAAAGCTCATTCCATTGTCCCTGATAGAAATGTCAGAGGCATGGCATGAATGCAAAGACTTTAGAAGCCCTGCTAACAGGAGATCAGGGCTGGAAGGGATTAGGGAGCTGGTGAGGCTTTCGCTGCGTAATGATGTTTATGGTACAAGCGGCGTTTGGTTACGGAATTCAGAGGCTTTGTCTTGGAATGGAGAATTAAAATGCAGCTAATCAACAGATTAAAATTAAGCTTAGTAATGAATAATTCTAACAGGAGGGCAGATGATGCTTCTGTCGCGAACTGAGGGGTTAAGTCAAATATATGAAAACGCACAGCGCCATCAGCCCCGTGGCCTCGGCCAAGGCAGGAGGGAGGCGCTAACGGCAGCTTCTGATTCTGATCGCGGCTCCGTCTCGCAATTAAGAAATCGCCTCGGCCCTCGCTGGTTAGCAGGTAGGCCAAGAAGGCATCGTGATGGCATGCCGCGTGCTTCAGCTACACAAGTCCATGGTCAAGGCAAAAGGAGAAAGGGCTGCATCAACGCTACCCTGCGGGAGGTCAGCAAACATGCTTGCTGTGTGGTCTCCTGAGCCCGCATGGTAGCCACCGGGTGTGGTATCTGTCACCTTGTTGACTGCCGTGTTCATTTGAATGCACGTATTATCTTAGGTGACTTGCATGAATTAATAACCTGACATGCCCAAGATTAAGGTTTCTTTCTGTTGATTTCACCACATACTTTTTGTCAATGGAGTATTTCACGATAAGAACTACGTGGTTGTAATATATGCGGAAGCTAGTTTCCATGGCCGACCCTTCCTTTCTCACGTCACCTGGTGTTCTTCGTGGTGACAGCGAGATTACAGCGGACCAACCGCGGGCTCTTCGCCTACCGCGGACTTTTGTGAGTCCTCAGCTCTGTGCTGACAGTCCGTGAAGGGGCACACCTGCTCATGCCTTGGACACCGAGGGCCCCCAGCTTTCTAAGAAGGTGGGTTACTCCGTCAGCTTCGCTTCCACTGGTGTTGTCACCCTCTCTGCTCCTAACACTTGGGGGCCAAGCCTTTTGGTGGGGGGCATGCACATGTCAGCCTTCATCTAGGATATAAACTGAGAGCGGGGACCCCGTTATTACCACCGCCAGTGACTTCAGGCGAGCTCCGTACAGAAGGACAAGGCAATGACTGCGGAAGCCCCGGTCCGTGTTGAAAGTGAAGGATGGAAGGGTCCGGACTCTGAGAAGACACCACGTCGAACCCAGTCTTTCAGGAAAGGTTCCTAAAGACTCTCTCCACCTACGTGTCACTTCACTGTGGTGCTACAGCCTCTTCCCCTGCTGCTTCTGTCCCACAGAAAGCCTCTCAGAAGGCAATTCAGTCCGAGCTGCTGATGTCTCCTGGGGTGTTGGCTCCTCCCACACACCCCGCAGCCACTGCCCCAGGGGGGCTCGCAGTCCTGAAACCTGCCACTTCCCGTTTGCTTTCCATGAGAATGGGACTCAGACACACTGACCCAGACTCTCGGAACTAGTACCTCATGCTATTCTTAAAGCCTCTTGGAAAAAGTCCTGCTTCTTTCCCCACCTCGCTCCCGTGACCAGGTACAAGAGTGAGGGACATGGGACCCTGGGACGTCACTCACTCCTATGTGCATATCTTCACGATGCACTTTGATAGTCTCTAAACTGCAAAACTCTTTCAAATGGACATTGAGATGGACTTAAATCAGAAATGGACTATTACGTAAGCTTTGACAGCAATTGGACTGACTTGCAAAAAAGTCGTTTTTCATGATTATCCATCGTGCTCACTGAAGGAAATGTGTATTCCTGCATGCACATGCTTCTTGGTATTATACTGTATATAAAGGTGTGCGTCCTCATGGTCACTCGACATTATATTGCAAGTGCTTCTGGCTGTCCCTTACACCTTCTGTGAAAGTCTGCTAAAGCAATGCCCCTTGGTGGCCACAGGTCCTGTGGCCGGGTGCTGCCACTAGCTCTGTCTGGTGGCAGGGCACTAACTGTCGCTCTCGGGAACTCTCCGTAATTTATCAGCAATAGAGCTCTGACGGGGTTTTGCTCTCTGGCGTCTCTGGCCACATGAATCAGTGCCTGATTCCCAGCATGTGACCTCCCAGTACCACTACTCACTGCATCCTCTGGCCTGTTCCTTCCAGTGACAAGTGCCATGCTATGCATTCTTGCAAGTCCCCTTGAAAGAGTGCACCCAGGAGACCCTTTGCATAATGACTCTAAATTATACAACCCAGCCATTGTCAATAGTGTCAGAAGAGCTGCGTGGCCAGATACCTCCCGGACAGCCCTTGTGTCTTTGTATTTCTCAGTTTCCTTTTGCCTGGTCCAATAACATTATTTTAGTTCATGGTGAGATTTCCCATCCCTTGGAATGTGTGTGTCCCAAGTCTCCTTCGTAGAGTCAACAATAACCTGGTGAGGATTTCCAGATTGAGATTTTAAATATTGAAATCGAATTTCACCCTCACTGGCTGTCGGTGCAACCCCAAAACAGTCCCAATTCAGATTAGAGATACATAGATGATAGATAGATAGATAACTGATAGGTAGGTAGATAGATAGCTGATAGATAAATAGAGAGATGATGGATGATTTATAGATAGATAGATAGATAGATAGATAGATAGATAGATAGATAAATAGGTAGCTGATAGATAGCTGATGGATAGATAGATGTTTGATTGATTGATAGATGACAGATAGAGAGACGACACCCACATACATACATTGTTATATACTTGCTCCACAGCTTTCACAGCCTTCTCTCATCTTGCCAACCTACTTAGTCAACTTGTTCTCTCACGAAGAACCAACCTTTCCTCCACCCTTTGAGTCCTTACCACACAAAGCTACATCCAACCTACCTGCATGTCCCCTTCGGTATTCTACAAGTCCACAATGGGCATCTTCTTCAATCATCCAAACTTTACTCGTGCTGTCACCCCAAATCAAATTTAAACTTTAAAGAAATATTCCTCTGAACACTAAAGCCTCTACCGACGCAACTTCCTCTGACATGCTGTCTTCAATTGCCATGCGATGTATGACTTCATTGTCTTCTTCCTCCAGTTACTTTGATGCATTACTTTTGTCTCCCCAACAAGATTGGGAAGGCAAGTGTGCACTGCACCCGACTTGTACACCACACAGCCCCTAGTGCAATGTCAGGTGCACCACAGGCATCGCATTAATTCCTCGTGGTTATTTACTCCATCCTTCCTCTGGTTTTTAAACAGATTTTTGGTAAGTGACACTTGATCTTTTACTGACAGCCATAATGCATTATGCACACACAATTCATCTTGCAATACAAAGTAAATATTGTGGTACCACTCTTGTAATAGCTACTCGACCTAGAAATAAGTATATAATGTTGATTCCCAGGGTATCATAAGTACTAAAATGTAATTCACATGGAAACGCCCTCGAACCTCAGCCCAAAATAGTTCAGGACTTTAGATACAGCAAGCTAAACACTACCTTAGTTCATTTTACAAAGGACATACACATTATTCAGAAATAATGATTCACAGAGTTCACTTAATTGAAACCTATTTTTCCTGTTGACTATAAATAACTACAACATGTTAACAAATGTAAATAAATCCATTATATTTGGAACCACAAGAAGTAACTCTTGAATAACAGCCTGTTACCCTATGAGTCAGAATAGTAATTGCAAGAATCTGAGTATAAGGTATTCACAATAGTGTAGCATCACTTCAAATGAATTACATGCTTCTCCGTGAAGAATTTGTAATAACGTTCAATAATAAATAATAACCTGCAGGCCAAGTATACACAGAGGTGGCATGCAGAGCCATAATTTCCCAGAAACACGACTCCACGGGCTAAATTGATCTAGGCTGACTGCCTGCGCCCATACAGTTTGCTTCCGCAGGTAAGAGCGTCAACTCCAACCCTGCTCCCCAATCTGCCAACCTCACTGACTTCTCTGCTTACGCCGAGTACGCGTAGTACTGGACAGTACGAAGGGAAATGCCATATTCAACCCCCACTTCCATGGACAATGTAAACACCTTCCAAAAGCAAGAGGAAAACAGGACGATCTTACGCCCTTACAGGACTGCGATGGCACGTTAAGAGCTTAGTCTTAGACCTTGGGGTAACGATGTTTGTGTGGCACTTAGACCTTGGGGTAACGATGTTTATCAGGTGGTACGACCAGCAAGACCGAACGTTCATACTGCACAGGAACATTTTCATTGTAAAGTAGGAATTTCAGTTTTCTCATAGAGTCAGCAACACATCTTCTAGATTCTACATAATTGATACCTAATTACTGGTCATGAATGCATGAAGACATCTTTGTACAATTTTATAGAAATGTTACATTATGGGCAGGTCTTTTATGACTCATTTCAGTTCTTGGAAGAGCCTTAGAAAGAAGTGGAAGAAACTTAGTAAAAAATACGTTTGATTCTTACAAGTCCTACATTTACACCAAACTAAACTAATGCTCTCAGAAACTGTTATTCCTGACTGGTACAGAAAATGTTACTTTAAAAACAGCCATTATTTGTAAATAAGCATGCAATCTTACACTATGCTTAAGTTTCGTTTTCCGTTGACACGCACCAAGTTGAGACATGTCCACGTCACACGAGGGCAGTCCGGAAAACAATTCCAGCCACTGTCAACATACCGAGAACAGGGACGTGGCTGGATACTTTCCGGACAGCCCTTGTATATACAAACGTGTGTGTGTGTGTGTGACAACTTACTCCGAAGCCCGCTTTGCCCCACGTCACTATGTAGTTATTTAAAGTCACTCTATTCACGCCTGAACGTCAGGAAAACATACCCAAAAGGAGAGAAAACTTCCGAACTGATGTCCCAGCTGGCAGTTACTTTTATCAAGGTGTGTTGCAGTTTACCTTGCTTTGTCACTGTCGGATCTCTTCATTTGTCTTAAATGCAGACACCTTCCTGCCTATTGGAACCCCAAGAGGCTTTGCGCCGTGTGCATTTTTATCTGGAAACCAGCCACTGCACTTTGCACGTGGCATGAATGATCCGTGCTGCCTCCTCTTGACTGAGTGTGGGCAGGTAACTGCTGGCCGCCCTCCGACCAGCCACCTTGGAGCTGCAGGGGTTTAGCAGGACGAGTGCTGACCCCCCATACAGAGCGGTCCGTGGTCACAGGTGGGAGGCAACCCTCCAGGCTAGCTTCGCACTTGCTCAGGGACTCAGGCTGATGCCAAGCCTTAGATGCCCCGGGCCTGCCACACCCTTCGGGACGCTCTCTGCCCCCCGCCTTCAGACGACGCTGTTGGCCCCTACCCTGCACCTCCCCTCCCGTCCTCTCCCACTCCGCTCCGTCCTGCAGGCTGTCCCTCTGTGTGTGCCGTTTCCCTTTATGGAACCTGCCTCCTTCGTGGTGTGTGTGGATAAGTTCTATAAATCTCACGTGCTTCGGCCTAAATGGAATCCCGGAAGTGGCTCTGCGACTTTCCCACCTTGTGACATCATTAGCACCCTCACGACATTTAGTCGTATTGCCAGGTCCCCTTTGCTGCTTGCGCACATGCTTCAATAAAATGAAGTGCTTGGAGGCATGGGCTGTGCCTTCTCCTCCACTTTAACCCCGGGACACAGAGCACAACTAGCCAACAGCAGAAGTATTGCACAAAGGGATGGGAGAAGTTATTTTGTATCAGAATCTGCCCGCATTAATTAGTATTAGTCATAAAAACAGAAAATAACAAAAATAGATTAAAATATATGTGACTTTTAAAACTTCATTCCAAATGAATATAAATAAGGCATTTCATTAATTTAAGAAAAACACAATAAAATATAGAATGGTTTACAAGAACATTAAAAAAGTTACTATAAAACTAAAAAACAGAAGGCAAACAAGGAACAATTTTGAAACCAACTTGATGAACAAACCATATTCTTAATGAACATAATTTTGCACACAGCATTAAAAACACTTAACCACATTAGAAAAAAACGGACATTTCTTTAAAAAGAAAAGTTATTATCTATTGATAAAAGCTCATTTTAAAAGGTAAATCCTCTCTAGTAGTAAACATAAATTAAAATAATTATATAACTCTGGCACATGAAATGGCAAAAAAAGGAGGGTGGGGATCATGGTGGAAGGAACAGAGAGACGTGAGCACGTCAGAACTGGCAAAGCATTTCCAGGAAGAAACCCGTATAACATTTTACTCTGATTTCCAAATGGAGGAATTTATTCCGAGTAAACAACTGAGGCTGTGTTTGGAAATCAATATATAAACTATACATTTAAAGTAGAATTTATAGATGACTGGATAGAGAAGCTGTGGT
The DNA here is from genome assembly GCA_004026885.1 of Lyroderma lyra. Lineage (NCBI taxonomy): Eukaryota > Metazoa > Chordata > Mammalia > Chiroptera > Megadermatidae > Lyroderma > Lyroderma lyra. The sequence continues at coordinate 11,325 of PVJL010012112.1, forward strand.
CCATGTACACAATGGAATGTTACTCAGCTCTAAGAAAAGATGAAACACGGCCATTTGTGATAACATGGATGGACCGTGAGACCCTCATGCTAAGTGAAATGAGCCAGACAGAAAACACCAAGAACCACATGACGTCGCTCGTATGTGAGATGTAAAACGGAAAGCAACAAGGAAACAGAAACTCATGGACACAGACAACAGTTTAGTGGTGACCTGAGAGCAAGGTGGGGGTGGGGGGGAGTCAAGTATATGGTGATGGAGGGAGACCTGACTCTGGGCAGTGAGCACAGGATGCGACACACAGATGGTGCACTGTAGAATTGTACACCTGGGACTTATCTGATTCTTATTAACCAACGTCATCCCAATAAGTCTAACAATAAAAAAATATATATATTTGGAAACCAGCTAAGTTTTCAAAAACAGGTATGTAAACAAGTAAAACATAGTGTAGAATGTGAAGAAATATTAAGCAGTAACTAAGAGAACATTCAGTGGCTCACAGGCTGGGTCCCGGCCGTCCTAGGCAGGAAATGCGGCCCCCGCTACCCCCACGGGGCGGCCTTTCTTTTGTCGCGTGATCCCTCGGCTCCACTGCAGGGCTGGACTGGGGCCCAGAGCTCGGGCAGCAGCCAGCAGGTCACCAGGCCAGCGGGTCCTGCCTCACCTTTCCCCTCCCCCATTACCTGTCACCCCAGAATAGGTGTAGTTGTAGTTCTATGTGCGTGGGCCGCACAATCCTTCTCAAAGCAACGACGTGGGCAGCCAGCTCCCGTTCAGTGTGTTGGACGGGAAGGGATAAAATGTGGCCAGAGAGGGAAAAGAGAAAAGACAGTAGCCAAAGCACATTACCACCCACCCTTGGAAAGGACTGCCCACAACAAGGATCAAATAAACATTCAGTTTATTTTTTCTATTTTACCATATCATTAAAATGAACTACAACTTATGGAAGATATTTTTGACAGACCATTGAGAAAATCACCTAATTTCTTTTTTGAGGAAATCAGCTTCCCAATGCCATTTATGAAATCATCACATTTTCCATTAATTTAAAATGTCAAATCTAGCACCTATCTAATAATGCCTAGTACAAGACATAGTACGTATATTTAAAAATTCTAATTTTGTTCCACTGATCTATTTCTTCATTATTTCCATACTGTGCTCATTAGTAAGTCTTTATGATAGGTTGTTCTATTAATTATTATATGTCAACGTAATTATACTGTTTGGTATACTGCAAATGCTTTGTAAATGCTGATAACAGGATTAGATCCTTTCGCTCATTAAGTTAAAACAAGGGGGTTTCTGAGAACGGATTTTAGATTTGCTGTTCTTCTTCATAATGCATATCATGGTGTGCGCTCTCTTTGGCCTACGTTAACTTTAATTTTAACATGCATTGCCATTGATAGGACATCACCGAGACCACAAAGGATGTTTCCTTCTTCCCGCTCTCCTGGTGACACCTCTTCCTTTGAGTCTGCAGTGTGTGTTTGTGTGTGGGTGCAGGGCTCCTGTGACGGCGGCTCTGAGACCCAGACGAGGGAACTGGTGCATGTGGAGGCAGCTCCTCCCGAATAACCGCCCCACCCAGGGTGCCGGAGGTCTGACGTCTCACCCTCACTGCCCTGGACCTGCCCGAAACTTCTCCCATTGAACGAAGCTTAACCCTCCCAGCCCGCCGTACCCATGTCTCGGTCATGTCCGAATCTGCTGCTAGACCGCTGCACCTGATTTTCGGTACTTGGCCTCGTACATGAAAAACATGTCTCCAAGTTCCATCTTATTCTAACCACTTGTTTGCATGTAATAACATTTTTCTAGATCATGTTGGTTTTTTCTCTTTAATGCTCAGGAGCCCAGGTATAGGGGACGGTTAGGTTCAGGGCCTCAGGTCTGGTAGGGTTAAGGGTTTCGGGAAACCCTGGCTAGATGATCGAGCACCGTGCGACCATCCATGCAAGGCGACAGCTCGGGGACCCCTACAGTCAAGGGTAATTTTGTAAGAATTCTTGACACACGTGTGCCACAATGGATATCCCATGCCTGCTGCTAACACAGGCTTTTTAAAAGATGCAAGAAGGGCTTTAAAGTGAGCACCACACACATTTCCTGGTGATAACGCAACTATGGTCCAGTTTTAATTTACTGAACTGAAAATCCGGCTGTGCTTCTTTCTTCCAAACTCCAGTGCGTGACTTTCTGCAGGATGAACTGCAGCAGGTAAACGAGCATAACTGCGCCAACTGGTGACACTGACAGAGGAATGGAGGCCGTGACATCAAGCCTGTGAGTACATTCATTACTTACAAGAATGCTAACAGGGAGACCTTGCTGTCACCGTCACCCGCCTCCGCATGTTAGAGATGAGGTAATGGAGGTTTAGGAGGTTATTGTCACATTGTCACATTGCTAATATGCTTTAGACCTAGCACCAGAATACTCGCCTACCTGACTCTCCATATCAGACACTGTGTAAATACATAACCGAACACTCCAAGAGGGTGGTAGTTAATATCCTGTCTCTGAACTGAACTTCACTTCAACCATCTCACAGAAGTTAAGTTTTATAACCTTTTTTTCAATGACCCTTTTTTTTCCTCAATAGCATCAACAAATGCCTTGCAATTTAATAGTCTTTTAGTCTTTCCAATATATTTAACTGCAATGTTCTTGTTGATTTTTGGCTTACTCTCTTCTTAAGAAGTATCATAGCGATGTATGACACCAAACATACACTGTGTGCAGGTCAGCCACCATCCCAAGTCAGAAATAGTCTGAGTCCTCTAGGAACATGTGTTCAGATTCACATTGTTCCCTGCCCTTCTAGATACCACTAACAAAGAGCAGAGTTTTAGGGACAAAACCTGAGGTCACGCACAGGAAATAGAGCTTCAGAAGTCAGGCCGAAAGGATTGCCAAAAGCCAAGAGTGGGGAAGCTCTACCCTCCCTCCAAGCTCGGTAAATGTGTTTGTATTTAAAAGCAGTAAAAGCAGACCACGACCTCCCAAGCCAGTGCCATGTATTAGAGCAATGACGGTCTTAATTGGCGTAGTACTGGGAAACAGATCGCTAATAAAGACAAAGATGCAGAGACAAGAAAAATGAGATTGCAGCAGAGTAATGTGAATGGGCTGCCCAAGTTTGACAGGTCGACAACTTCTTTGAGAGCAGAGGATGTTAGAACACTTGAGTCACACCCGATCCATCGTCACTTTGTTAGGAGTCCGAGAGGTGTGTGTCTGGGTGCACCTTGTCTCCCATGTGAACTACTTCATGATCTCGGCATTGTCATTGCTTCCTGTCCCTTCTATTCTTGCAGTCATTCCCCTGCAAATATGAATATTTTTCTTTTTTAGGGTCATCTTCCTCTGGCCCATTCTCTTCCCTTCTCAGCACCGGTGGAATGAAACCACATGTTATTTCACTCAGCACTATGGCTATGGTGTCCGAGGCGGCCTCAGTTCTCCATCTCTCCCAGCCCTGCGCTCTTTAAGACCACTTGAGTCTTCCTGGAGCCCCCGTCACCTCTGGCTCCTCCCACCACTGACCGCTCTAGCCTGGATTCTCTCTCCACCTGCCCCCAACACATCTGCCACCGAGTCCCTGACACTGAGCTCCTTTGGATGTATCTGCGGTGTATTCTTGATTGTTGGTGTTTTGCAGCAGACTTTCACTTCTCTGTGGCCCCGTTCCTGCCATCCTGCATGTCCATGTGCATAACACTGAGTCTCAGATTCCCTGTTTGAGTCCACTGGGCCTTCCAGCCAGGCTGCCACCAGCACATATGTCCCCACGATCTGGCCTGGGCCCTAATGCTAGACATAATCATTTTTATTAAATGCCACTTTTCCCTTTCCATCTCCCTGCAAAAGTATGGGAGTGTTTTCCCAGCATGTGTCCTTTTCCCGGTCTATCTGCTAAGGGATTCTATGTCAGCCAGCGTTCTGCAGAGACAGGGACAGAGCCCACAGGGGAGGCACATGTCAACAGGCGCATCACAAGTGAACAGGCGTACCACCAGTGAACAGGCGTACCACAATTCAACAGGCATACCACAAGTGAACAGGCATACCACAAGTGAACAGGCATACCACAAGTGAACAGGCATACCACAAGTGAACAGGCATAGCACAAGTGAAGCAGGCATACCACCAGGACTTAGCATGCATGACTCGGGAGCGGGCTGGCGAGGTCAGAGCCCTGCAGCAGACCATCAGGAAGGGCAGGCTGGCCTTTGGGGCATGCATTGACGATGCTACCTGGAGGCGGGATCTTTGTTCCTCTGGGAAGCGGTACTGAAGGTCCTTCAATGGACTCAATCGGGCCCGTCCACATTATCCAGGACAACCTTCCTTACTCTGGGTAATCTAATCATAAACTTTAACCCCACCTACAAAAGATTAGTGTTCAAGTGAATAACTGAGGGCAAGGGCCTGCCCACGCTGACCCAGGAAGCTGGCCACAGCATGCTCCAAGGTGGGTGGTGAGTGACCGGAAGCCCGTGCCCTTGCGAGCCTGCCTTCATAGCTGCAGAGGATAAGCCACTATCACTGAGAGGAGAATGGGATTTGGAAGAGCTGAAAATGACCAATGCAGCCCAAAGCTCCCAGAAATTATACCAGCGTCCTGTCCAGAGGAGTCCCTCCACTGCACAGAAATGGCCAGCTCATCCCCTCCCTGACTTGACCTGCACACTGTACCCTGAGGCCGTGACCCCGCACATCTCCATGGGAATAGCGTCTCCACCAGCACTGCCTGGACAACAGCCTTCCTGCAGGTTCGGCTGACACCGACTAAGGAGGGGAGCCGGCCTGGAGGCCTTGGGCTCCCACAGCAGGTGAGGTTCACGGGGCCAGCCCTGCAGTTCCCACCCACGCCTTTGTGTTATTATGCATCTTCTCAACTATCAAGTCCACATGCAATTCAGTGTGCCCCAGACATGTAACAGGTCCACAACGACCAGGCCCACACTGGCCCCCCGACACGAAGAGAATGCTCTCGTACACTGCTCTGCTTTGGTTATTACAGAGTACCATCCGGAGGGCAGACCCAGCAGGGAGAGACACCTGCAGCCCAGGGCTGCGCCCCGCAGCGTGGGCATGCAGCGGCACCTGCTCCTGTCTGTTTCCCAGTTCCGGTCCTGTCTCCTCTGCCCGCAAGGGACCCTCACCCCCGAGAAGCCACGCAGCGTCTCTCTGGGGCTGCCCTGTCTGCGGTCCCCCCCAGTCTCCGCTGGGGCTGCCCCCTAACAGGAAGGCCCTGCTGCCCTCCCTGCAGACACACTCGTGCTGAATTCCTGGTGGTGGGGCCGGAGTCCCTTACAGGGGCGGGACGGGGAAAATTCCCTAAGGGCGGTCCAAGAGACACTTGCTTTTCAAAACAAGTTCCGCTGTCTGTTCGGTGATTTAATGAAGCACTGCTCTGAATTTAAGTGTCGTGCATTCTAGAAGAGAAGCGCAGGCCAACGCTGCTGGCATCCTGTTACCATCCCCGCGGGAACATGGTGACCCTTATGGCCTGAGTCTCAGAATCGCCAGGCTCTAACTTACAAGTATGGTGTATTACGTTAAACTGTTACTCATCTGTCTGGGACCCAGAATGTTCCTTCCCATTGAACGGTGTTATTAATTAAAGGTGTTAATTTCCTGAAATAGGTATAAAAATCTCAAGGTAGACAATTCAGCAAATTCGGCAAAGCATGGTATGAATTTTCTTTTTCAGTAAACTCCCTTGAAAATGTGCCATCATCTCTGGCACAAGTCTCACTTGGGGGGCACTGGAGAGCCACCTTCATACCGGAGGAGTTCATGCACCGATGTTCCCCTGAAGCACGGCCACACCCACATCTTTCCCAAGTTAATTAGCGAGTTAACGAACAAGCAGTGTCCTATCCCCTAGCTCCACGGGGGAGGAGAATGTTGAGCTGCCTCTTCGGGTATCCAAAGCAAGAACCACAGGCATGTTAGGACACATCCTCTCCCTCATTAGACACTTCTCTTTTGCTAAAAGCAATTTTTTTTTTTAGATCTAACCTTTCCTTATCATTGTGCAGATAAACTCAGCCCCACATCAGGCAATGGAAAATCAGGGCTTGGCACGATGGGAGTCTTCCATATTTGAGTAGTTTGTTCAAACCAGACCACTAGCACTAAAGATTCCACCAGGAGAGGGGACCCTGTCCGTCCTTCCAACAACCTGACTGCTTTCTGTCCCCCTTCCAGAAGACTTGCATGCAAACCACAGAGCACTTAAAAGTACACACCCAGCTAGAGGAAGAAGAGAGAGAAAACCAGAGAGCTCCCCTGCCTGCTGCCAGGGGGCCAAATGCCTGCCTTCTACACAGAAAGCCTGAGACTAATCACATTACAGGCATATTTAGTAATATCATTTAATAATTTTTCCAGGATACTTACATGCAATTTTAATATATACCTTTTAACCTATACCTCATGTTCCATTATACATAATTATTCTGCTTGCTTATTATACCTTTTAAATTACAATAATTAATTATACACATTACATAATTAAATTGTGAAACATGATTAATCATCATTGTATTCTTGTTTAATTATACTACATATTTCATTGTAACTAGAAAATGCAAAGTGTTTTAACTCGTGAGCCAGCGCACTCTGTTATGGGTAACTAGCCTGGATTTTATTCCAGGCAAAGAAGTTAAGGTCCAGGGTAAGTGACTTCCCCAAGGTGAAACAAGAACACAGCTCGTCCTCGATCTGGTCCAAGAGGAGCTTTGAATGCACACTTTTCAGCCATTTTCCACGAAACCAAAACACAGAGAAAAAGGGATTTTCTCTGCCATGAATGATATGTTTACTCTTAAAGAATGTAATGTGCTTCAGAGATCATGGCCCCAGGCATAGGTCAACGCAGCCATCCCAGCGCCCCCGCCCCAGCCACCTGGTCTTACACGGCCATCCCAGCGCCCCCGCCCCAGCCACCTGGTCTTACACGGCCATCCCAGCGCCCCCGCCCCAGCCACCTGGTCTTACACGGCCATCCCAGTGCCCCCACCCCACCCTTTACAGCCCCCCAGCACCTTGGTGCAGCCCAGAATGCCTTACCACCTCAATGGCCCCCACACAGACACTGTTCCAGGTGGCATGTCCGAGACCTGTGACCCAGGACACAACTGGGCCACCTTTTCTAGTATAATCCACCCCCATAACATAAAACGAGGGAGAAAGAAATAAAAGGAACTGGTAAAAACTATTTTAAATCACAAGGCAGCTTTCTCTGCTCCCCAAGGACGTACTTAAACCTCCTCTTGAGTAAATTGCACCTGGTTAAGTCCATTGTTGAGTCATCGTCGCAGTCTCCAGTATTTGTAACTCCTGAGAGAGCAAGTCGTATCAAAACTAGACTACAGTACTGCCCGCCGACGAATCGAAGGACGGGGCAGGCAGGGTAGGTGGTGTGTTTGGCTGAAGGAGTTGGCAGGGACCCTTCTAGCTTCTGTTAACTATAGACAAAAATCGAATCTAATTTTCCCACCAAAACTGCACACAGTGAGTGGAGCACGTTTGTAAAGGCAGACTAGGAAGTGGTTAGGAAGGGGAATTTGCTGCTGAGCAGCGAAACATGAAAGTCAAAACACACGTCTGCCAGAGTCTAATCAACACACTGCGGTTTTTAGACTGTGGTGTCCAGGAAGGTGTTATTCAAAAACGTGAGAGTTGTGTGTGTGTGTGTGTGCGCGCGTGTGTGCTGACATCAGACTGGAGAGGTCCGGCTCAGTATCCCTCACAGTACCTCTTTAATAAAGAGGCCCGGGAAAAGCCAGCTGATACTATTTCTGTTTGAAGAGAAATTACAGAAACCAAGGACCCCTGGAGGGATACTCACAACTCGTAACTGCTTTCCTGGCAAGCATTTCAGGTACCAAATTGGGCGTCTACCTGCAGTGGCGTGGGTACAGGTGTTAGTCGTGAAGCCACGGGCTTCACCACGCGGCCAGCGGGCCGGCTGGCTCGCCAGGACGCTCGGCCGCGCGTGCACCGGGCCACGGACTTGTCCGTGAAGAAAGGGCGTCCGTGCGGCTAGGTGACGCACACCATTAATTATCGACGGGAGCCAGGACATGAAGGAAAAGGTGATTATTTTCATACCCGGTTCCCTACCAGAATGCTGTTCAGGGCGAGAGCTAATAACACTGCTCTAATAACTTTGAACCCAAGAGGTAATTTACATTTTATTAGGTGGAAGAAATTTGAAATTGTTTGTTGCAGAAGATTAAAAAGAGGGGAAATAAAAGAGAGAGAAAGAGACTGAAGCTTGAATTGGAAATGAGATTCATGATTTTCCTTTAGATCCACAGAACAGCAACTGTCTGTGCCGCACCGCAACTTCTCAGGATTTCCCATCAGGTCGTCCGAAAACTGACTCTAAATGTGATGGTGCTGAAAAATGGAATCTAAGAAAGGGAAGATTTCTGTTCTTTTTTCCTACCATTACTGTCTCCTGCAGCATTTTACTAATGAGATACACAATAAAATTATATCACTCATGCATTATTTAACATCATACCCCCCAGATCTCCATCTCTTGATGGTAGATGACTCACAGGCCTCAGACACACCCCAGGCATTTTCAGTTTTGAAAATGAATCATCTATACAGCTTAAGAATGTTATGTTAAATAAAAGGCCCAACTCCTTAGCTTCAATTATATGTAAAAGAGAATGTGTATTTTTGCATAATAACAACCTCATTTGCATATTGCAATATTTCATTTGCTCATTGGACAGGTTTTTACTATGTGCCCTCTGGTGCACACCTTAACCATGAAAGGGATGGCTAAGATGGCTTAATTTAATTAAGAAATCGTTACTCCTAGCAAATTCCACACCTCCCATGCAGGCAATCAGTGGAAATACTTAGATAGCAGGCTGGCAGAAATGAAAACATTCACGGAGATAACACGTCCTTTCCACATCCAAAATTACCTAGGACTTTTTTTAAAATTTTTATTATCAGACTTATTGGGGTGACATTGGTTAACAAGAATTATGTAGGTTCCAGGTGTACAGTGCTGCAGTGTGCTGTCTGTGTGCTCACCACCCAGAGTCAGGTCTCCTTCCATCACCATGTACTTGACTCCCCTCCCTCCTCTCCCACCCCCTCCCTATTTGCCCCCAGGTAACCACTAAACTATTGACTGTGTCTGTGAGTTTTTGTTTCTTTGTTGCTTTCAGTTTTATATCCCACATATGACTGAAGTCATATGGCTCTTGGGTTTTTCTGTCTGGCTTATTTCACTTAGCACGACTTTCTCAAGGTCCATCCGTGTTGTTGCAAATGGCAGTATTTCATCTTTCCTTGCAGCTCAGCAATACTCCATTGTGTACATGAGTTACAGAGGGAAATGGACATCCACACGCCGGAACCATACAACAAACCAGGCGGATTTACACAGGGCTGTGCTGGACCAGCTCACTGCGGATCTGGGGAACCCCTGTGAGCCCTTCCTGATCTGTGTTCAATGATGTCAAGTTTCTGGCTTGCAACTGGTCTCCCTGAAATCACTGGAACCAGAGAAACTGTAAATGCAGCAAAGCACTGGTTTTGGATTTATTGTGTTGTTTTCAGAGAGCCAGGTGTTAAACACCTATCAGCAACCACTGCGCTTGCACAATGTTCTCAACAGAATTACACAAATACGGTGTAGTCTTAAAGAGCAACAATCTTTTTGAAATATTTCTCATGTTGCAATAAATGCATTAAAATAATATTCAAAAATTTCTTATGTTTGGCTTTTAGTTTAAAATAATCCAATCCTGCTAAAAAACAAACAAACAAACAAACAACAAAAAAAAACGAGTTGGTGGAAAAAGAAAGACTAGATAAAACAAAGCTGGCAAAATGTTAGTATTTTTAAAATTGGGTGATTGGCATATAGGTTCATTTTTGCATTTTTATATTTATGAAACTTTCTATAACTTAAATACTCTTGCTGATGCATGTGTGTATGTATTTTTATCTTTTACGTCACACGTACATTTACAGATAAGTACTATATTCTTAAAAATAAAGACCATATGTATGCACAAAGCACTGTCTGCACAGTCAATTGTTTTCTTAGTATGTCTTCATCACTAAGTTATGGTTTATAGTTTAATTATGAAAAAAATCTTCCATTCATCTTCAATATTTCCTTAACTGTGATTCCAAATTCATCTGAGTCACGGAAAGAAGAGACCAAATTCTCTTTTTAAATAAAAATCACCAAAGGATATAGTTTAATATCCGTGGCCTGCCTGGAAAGTATCCAGCCATGTACTATGAAAAACAGAGGCATTTATGGCTGGATTTCCCCAGACAGCCCTTGTATCTTAACAGAGGTATTGGGGATTTGTGCAATTTCAAAACATTGGAAAAGGCTGACTTGGAATCCATGCTATTGAATCCAACCATTTTATTTTATGGATGAAAAAAACCCAAAACTCCAAAAGGACAAAGGACTTGTTCAAACTTAGTTAACCAAGATGTTGCTACTCAAAGTGTAGACCAGTACCCGTATCACCTAGGAACTTGTAGAAGATTTGGAATCTCTGGAGAGAACTACCGAAAGGCAGTGAGTAGTGTAATAAGACCCCACGGCGAACTTCACGTGGGCAGAGGTCGTGACTCTGGATGCTGGCACCATCCCCATCTCAACCCTCCACGTACCCTGGCAGGTGGACAAGCTACTTCTCCATGCGAATCACAGTGACAGGAAGATTTGTCCTACCTGAAATCGGCTCTCTCCTAGTGATGTCTGTGCACATGTGCACGTGCAGCAGAGCCACCCAAAGACATCTGCCAGGTTCTGCCCCTCGCCTGCAGTCTCGGATTGGTCGTTTTATAAAAGAACTGCGTTGAATCCTGAAGCTCTGTAAAAAGTGTCAGACACAGGAGAATCTGTGATTGTCACATAGGTACCGCAGGACAGGAGAAGAGTCACACACGAGGGCCATCCGGGAAAATCCAGCCATCGTTGTCTTTGTTTTTCATATTACATGGCTGGATACTTTCTGGACAGCCCTCATAAATTCATGAAGATTCATATAGTCATGACTTTGAGAAGCCCAGAAAACGCTGTGCTGACAGCCACACACTGACTGTCCCTGGCTGGGGTATGGCCTGTGCCCTGACCTCAGAACACTTGATCGGAGGGAAACAGGCATGGCAGTGCACATGGGGTCAAGGACAGCCTCTGTGGCGGGGCTGCTGCCACAGGCTAACATGCTTCCCTTACACAAAACCTCATGGACGGACATTCACAGAAGCCAGGAACTGTGGGTTGATCAACGAATCACTAAGACCGAAGAATGAAATGCATGCGAATGGATCTCTAGAAAGCAAACGAAAACCTGGAAAGAGCTTGGGAGGACTTGAGCGTCTTGAAACTTTAAGCCAGGGAATGAGGACCTTGATGACAGTAGGGCCAGCAGACACCCGAGCAAGAAACTTAATAGCAGTTGTCAAGGCCCAGAGCACGGCCTGGGGGCGCCAGGTGCTCCTGCTTCTGTCCGGGTCTTTCACAGACTGACGGACTGACGTAGGGCATTGGACCAGGAGAATCAGTTGTGTGCAATGGTTGTAAAACAATGCTCCTTTAACTACTGTTGGGTTTTGGTTTTACCCCCTGAGGCACACTACCCCCAAGACATTAAGACGGCTGTCATTTCAGTGTTTGGAAGGCGCTGGCATGCTGGATGTTAGTTCATTTCCTATGGGGCTCAAGAAGCTATTCAGGCTGCATTTGAGGCAGTGCTTGATGGGACATCGGAGTCGGGCCAGGTCATCAGGGCCAGGGCATCAGGGCCAGGTCATCAGGGCCAGGTCGTCAGGGCCAGGTCATCAGGGCCAGGTCGTCAGGGCCAGGTCATCAGGGCCAGGTCGTCAGGGCCAGGTCGTCAGGGCCAGGTCGTCAGGGCCAGGTCGTCAGTGCCATATCAAACGCAGATCCCGAGCGCAATGCCCGAAGCGAATCCTGGTAGTACAGCGTTAGTGCAATCATGCCACACTAAACAGTGTGACAACTGGGAAGGAGAGCGAATAGCAACACACCCAATTGGCTGAGGATCTGCCACACATGAATGTCACTGAAAATGTAACTGCATTCATCTGAAACTTTTTACATTTTAGAAGCAGACAATTCACGACAAACTTTGATAAAGTCCTGCTCCTATTTAAAGTGACGTGGCCTGACCGGTCACCGTTTTCAGCTCTCCGAGTCTCTCTGGGTTCTGGGGTAAAGGAATCTGGTGGTCATACTCCAGTCTGTAGGGGAGGTTAGTGTGGAAGGTTTCCTCTGGCTCGGCTACTGCTTAGCGTCCAACCACAAGTCATCTGTCCCCTTTGGTGTCCTCCTCTGGGCATCTGTGAAGGTCCTCCGTCCATGTGTTGTGCAGATTAAATTAGGGAACTAAAGTGGGTCTTTCACGTAGTGCCCAGCACATAAAAGGAAAAGGAATGAACAAACAGGGGGCTCTTTTCTCCCCTGACTCCATCTGCGAGGGGAGGTTCCTTCAAACGGAGCTGGGTGAGCAGGGTGACTCGTGGGGACACAAGGACGTCCTCCACTTTGAAGAATTCACGACTCTGACGTAGGAATCTCGCTAACTCTTCCCAAACAGAAGGGGACACAGGCTCTCCCATGAAAAAAACAAAAATGTCCCATCAGGAAATCCATATAAAACAACATTTAAAGGAAACAAAAGCCCAAATCACAGAAGATGTTATTTTTAATTGTGGGTTTTTCCCCCATGTTCAGAGTTTGGTCCCCACCCCGCAGCCCTATCTGTCGGCAAGGCTGGCCCCGATTCAGTGATGTCTCTGACTGTGGGGGGCGATGACCTCATCTGCACGGAGCATCGCCGGGGCTGTCCCGAAGGCAGGAGCCGTTCCAGCACAAACACGCATTCTCGGCCTTGGTTCGGCCAGGGGTGGTCAAGTGCGCGACCAGGAAGCTTCCTTGCCTCCGACGGCCGTTTTTCCCAAAGGGATCCGCCCGTCAGGGTTATCTAAGGGGTGACCAGGCCGTGTGGTTTCTCTGTGATGGACTTCCCGCGCCTACACTGAAGGGACTTGCCGATGCGAGTGGAGGTGGTTTCGGTCCTGAGAGAACTTGGGCTCCAGGGAGCAAGTCTCCGAGGGATGAAGACGGTCCACGTGCCACCGGCATGAGGACGCGCCCAGGACTTTACAGCAAGGGGCACACTCGTTACCATTCCTCGGGGACAACACACTGACTCCTTCTCCTGTGCCACAGTCACCGCATTCTAACAGGAAAGACTTAAACCACGTGTCAAACGACTTCATACATGGGAAAATTTCTGTCAATACAAAGTGCCCACAGATAGGAATCAGCCCGCCCCCGAGATGGCCCCCGGAATGCCTGCGCCCCAAGCGCGGTGCCCTCCCACGTGAAATAGGACTGGCCTGGTGACCTACAGGATGCTGTGGCGATGATGGCGTCAGATCATAAAGGTGTCTGTCACAGCTGTGTCGGATGTCCCCGGGTTCACGCACGCTAGGGGCAGCCAGCTTCTATGACACGGGCACTCCTAGGAGAGGTCCGGATCCTAAAGGACTCTGAGCCCATTCCAAGTCACGAGCCACAGACACTACCCAAGACAATAAATGCCCATTGTGGGCTTAAGCCAATAATAAGTTTTGGGGCAATTCATTAGGTGGCCATCGTTACCAAAGAGTAAATGGTAGGCCATTAGGTCCTTCATGTATCTAAAGTTCATGAAGTGTCTTCAACCGGGCACTGAACTGGAAGGCTGGATACAAAGATAAAGAAGCACAAAACTCACTGAGAAAGAATAATGTAAAACTAAAACTAAAACCAAAGCTGTCCTTGGCACGCTCACAGTCACGCTGACTGTACGAGCTGCAGTGCTGTCATTCTCTCACGTACGATTAAGCAGCATTTGTGACATTCCTGGGCCGACACAAAGCAGAAGGAAAGGGTTTTTCCTCAGCAGCCTGGATACGCGCACCGTGATTACCGCAACCTTCGCGGCCTTCCAAAACGTGTCCCCGCGAACTAGCTGATCAAGGACGCGTCTCATGGACTGAGTCAGTGTCCAGCCCGCCGCCGGGCCGGTGTCCAGCCCATGGGCAAAGCTCATCTCGGTCCCCAGAGAAACCAAGAGAAGGCATCGCAGTCGGTCCGCAGGAAAAGGACGCCAGCGCCAACGGGACAAGGCGCGGACAGCAAGCACACGCATCGTGACGTTCACGGCGCCCGTCTCGCGGCGACAGCGTCACGTACACGGCGCCCATCTCGCGGCGACAGTGTCACATACACGGCGCCCGTCTCGCGGCAACAGCGTCACGGACCCGGCGCCCGTCTCACGGTGAAAGCGTCACAGACACGGCGCCACGTACACGGCGTCACGGACCCGGCGCCCGTCTCGCGGCAACAGCGTCACGGACCCGGCGCCACGTACACGGCGTCACGGACCCGGCGCCCGTCTTACTAAAAGCCGAAACCGCCTATAGCAAGTTAAAGCGGTTGCAGAAATGTGTCTGAGTTTCAGGAACGACAAGGACGGATCTCAGACGCACCAGGCCGTTTGCAGGTAGCACGAAAGTCGCAGGTGACGTCGCTCACCACCACTCAGATAAACGAGTTAATTCCAGAGCAGAAATGTAACAGAATTCCAATCAGGTTGTTTCCCAAGGTCCCTACGTGGCTTCTGTCGCAGTTTAAGAATCACAAGTGGTGAACTTATTATACAAGCTGACGATGCACTGTAGAATTGTGTGCCTGAAACCTATTAATCCTTGCTAACAGATGTCACCCCAATAAGTCTAACGACAAAAATGAATTAAAAAGAATAAAAAAGAATCACAAGTAACAGGAATGTGGCTGAACCCCCCAACCCCGCTCCCCAATTCTAATCGTGGTCAAGGCCATGGGCCTCCTCCTGCTTTCGAGTAGGAAAGTCAAATGCCTATTTGATACACAACATGCCAGAGAGTAAAATAACTTCCTTCTGACAACACCAAACAAGATAATCTTGTGAACCTGACTGTCACTTCAGAGAGCTGTGGATTATTCCTTCAGAATAGCACTTCTCAGCGCATAAAGAATAGAGATTTGCCACCGGGCAGTCAGGTTCCAACGTATAACTTCTCAAACAGCAGCTGTCAACCCGAAAAGCCCCTGAAAAGGAGGTGCTTTGATTCTCAAAACTTTTTTCCTGGGGTCTGACAAGCACCTGTCAGGATCTTTACTGCTTGATTTGCTGGGAAGGGCTTCAAAGTCTGCAACAGTGAGGTTTCACAGACGTGCTTCCCAAAAACACGGAAGCCACAGCGCCGTGTCAAGGCGCAGCGCGCGGTGTTAACGACCATCTGATGCCTACAGAGCACCAGTCACCACTGCTGAGGTTTAACATTACCATTTACGTGAAAATGTTACTTTCCCCTAACTATAATGTATAAACAACATTGTTCCATGTGTTAATCTAGTCAAAAAGGCAATAATCTTCACTTTTTCTTTGTTTTATTGACTCAAAACAAACTAAACTCCCCCTCAGGAAAGTTTTTGCAACACAACACAATTAATACTCACATTTACATCCACTTAAAATTTTAAGAACATTTTTATGGTCTTTAAATACCAAGGGTGCCAAAAAACGTAGACACATTTTAATAGATGTTGTCTATATATTATTTTTCAAAGTTGAATTGAATTACGGTAGCAATGTGTAGTATGACATTCGCTCAAAAGATGCCGTTAATCAAATGACTGCTAGTGTCACCATGTGACAGGCAGGACCGTCAAAGAAAATGGCGCAAGCACAGCTGTCGTTCAAAGAGCACAAGACCGTTTGGAAGTGGTATTTGAAATTCGAGAACGTTGTGCAAGTCCAGCGACAATGGAGCCGTGAGTGTGTGACAGAACCTCCAACATGCCTCACACGTCCGTAGTAAGTTTGAGACGCGTGGTACTGTGTGTGATGTGCACAACAGCATGCACAGCGATACAAGTGGACTCTTGGGTCAATGTTGCTCAAACCGTAGTTCGCCGTCATCAGAAGTGTCTGGGCACTGATGGTCACCACTGTGAGCACCTCTTGTCATTGCAGAAGTCAAACATAACTGGTTATCAGTATATCTTATTACAATTTTAATCCAGATTTTTCCTTTCCTAAAATGTGTATACATGCTTTTGATACCCTCTGTGTATGACTTAACAAGCCACGTGTTCCCAAGTGCCTAAAAATAACTTTTGAGACTCTAGTTAAACTTACAAATACGGTTAGTGAAATTATTTTCATTACCCCAGTAGTTTAGAGTGTTGGCAAATTCCTTTGTAGTTTTCACCTTGAAGTCACAAGTCTAAACTCAATGATACATTTTAAATTGTAAACTTTAATCTAATAAAGTTTCAGAGAGTCTAATATGCCAAATTATCTTAAATATTATAAACATTTAAAATTTCGATTCCATATATTACCCCAACCTTGACACCAAAATATAACTATCCCAGGCTCGATCTATTTCTCATTTCTACTTTCACTTCTAACCTTCTGATGTTGGGAAGTCACTTAGCCAATAGGAAACACTTTATCAGCTCAGATGTGTTGGTTGCCATGTCAACAAGCTGGGCTCACGTAGCGGGTGGAGAGGACAGACGCTGGAGGGAGGGGTTTCAAATGTCTGGAGTGATCTCTCCTCCACCATCCAGGACACACCGATCCGTTTTTCATGTTCACTTTGCTGCCTGGGGATTCAGAGTTCATACTTGCCACAAATCAAGAGTTAAACATTTTATAATTCAATATTTTTATTTCACTACATAAACATTCTATCGGGGGTGGCCGCCGTACAACACAGTCACACTCAGGACAGCTGATGAGCTGCAGAAAGGCGCGTGCATCATTCTCGTCATGTTTGAAGGCAGTTTATGAATTTGTGTTGGGCCACCTTCAAAGCCACAGTCACCCGTGTGTGGCCCGCAGGCTGCAGGCTGGACAAGTTTGATCTGTGGGTTCTAACATTACAAATAACTGTCCTTACTGAATTCTGGATTTCTTATTTTCTCATTTATCTTCACTTTTCATATTCACAATTCTTTAAAGGTATCTTCACGGTGTTCGGTTTTATTTTCCACGTTCTCCGAACTTGGCTGCACAACTCCAGGGTCATCAAATGCAATGGGAAAGAGTCCGTGGAACCGCCCACAGTGACAGGCATGGCCGCAGGACTTCCGGCGATGCCCCGCTATCACTGGGCTGCCCCTCCTGCCAGGATGCTTACGTCCCCACGGGATCTATCCGTGATGACAATCGTTTCGTCCAGGCTTCACGTCCTTCCTTTTGACTGTGTGAATGTTTCCCTATTTAAAATGTTTATAATTACGAACAACAGAGCTGATCGAGCCTGTGAATTTAACCTTAAAAGGAATCTTGGTGGAGGTGAATCTCCGTGGTAAAAGAAAAAAAAAGGAAATTAAATTGCATTCAATAGAAAGGATCTACCAGGCACCACGTCAGGACAGTGTCCTTAGAGGGGGAGCCCTGGGGGAAATGCAGGCGTGTGGCCCTCCAGCCACGCCCGCCGGGCTCCGGGCCTCCCTGCCGTCCCGTCAGCTCAGGCTGCCGCCGCAGGGCACCACTGATACAGCGGCTGGGACGACGGGCACGGATGCTCTCGCAGCTCGGAGGACTGAAGTCCGAGGTGGCGGGGCCAGCACAGCCGTGCTCCCGCTCAAGCCCAGGGCGTGGCTGCTCCAGGCCGGTCCCCCCGTGGCTGACAGTCGCTCCCCTGGGATCGTCCCCTGTGCTGTCCGCCTCTGGGTCCGCACTGCGCTTTGTGTGGGAACACCACTCATGCTGCAGCAGGGTGCTCCTCAGTATCCCACCTGCAGTGACCTTATGCCCACGGAAAGTCACACTCTAAGGGACTGGGCATAAGCTGGGACATGGGAGGGACATGGTTCCAGGCCTATCACCTCTCCTGTGCTAAGATCAGAAGGGTCTCAGAGCCACTAGTGACTGAGGGAGCAAGTGACAGGCCACCGTCCCCTGGATGCAGAACGGATTCAGACCCAAGATGCCAACACCCCTCCTGAAGGCGACAGCTCTCACACAGGGCGGCCGGGGCCCCTCTGGGGGACGTCACGCACTCGCACACAAGGGGACGTTTCAGAACGCAGCAGCTCAGAAGTGTTTTTCCCGTGAATGAAGAAAGTGTCTTCACACCCCAGAAAAAGTTTAAGGTGACAGGAAACGTTTCTGAAGATGACCTGACTACCTGCCACCCTCAGCCCTGTCCCAACGCAGCTCACAACCCCCAGGAGGGGTTCACCCACCTTCCAGCTTATGCATTTCTGCAAGCGGGTAAAGGAGGTCACACTAAGAAAGAAAAACTGTACCCACCATTCGAGCTAATAAACCCCGATACCAGGTGGCGGAAATTGGACTAAGATCGCCGCCTGGGCAAAGCTGGGTTCTGCTGTCCTGTTTGCACCTGCTGTCACTCCCTGACCTGCGTGACCTGCGAAGTGGGTGCACTTTGTGTTCTGGAGCCACAACATCTGATCCCTCCCTCAACCTGACCACAGCCCCCCCCCACTGCCCCCAAAGAACTCCCGTGCGCCGTAGCCTTAGCCTTGTCCCACTGCGTGGGTTCGAGTCTCGCAGACTGACGGGGGAGTCCCTGCTTCTCCTCGAGGTCCTCGGCGCCTCCTCCACTTGTACCGACAGTGCGTCTGCGGACCTGAAGCACCCGTGCGAGGCAGGGTATCTGGGGTGGCCTCTGACACCCTGAGCGATGCGGTCACTGTACCCCCAAGAGGGCGCACAGGCCCTCCATCTTAGAAGCAGGAATGGGCTCTTCCACCACCATCTCGTGCTCGTGAGCGCAGACTCTGATCGCCTCCATTTCAAGTGCACCCCCAGCCCTCATGAACTCCGCACGACCTTGAGCACGGTGCCACGGCCTGTGCTCAGGGGCCCCCGCTGCGTCTTGCCGTCGGCTTCCCAGTCTTCGGTTTGGACGGCTACCTGGCCGACCCTTCGCTCGTGGTTGTGCACGTGCATTGCCACGGCTCTGGGCCGGGCCGGGTCTCTGGGAACGCTCAAGGTCACGCTCACCTGCAGGCGAAACCTCCCCGGGGGGCTCCCCGGTGTCCGGATTCGGGACTAGTGCTCTGCTGCCCCCTACTGGCCCCCACAACGCCTTCCGATGGAAGCCAAGCTTGTCCAATGCCGACAAGCACCGCTCGGCCAACGACTCTTTCGAGAACTCAGAGCCAATTCTCAAATTGCCCAAAGTGTCATCTCACCATCATCAGTCGTGGGGTTAAAATTCAGGTACCTGTGAATCGGGGCTACAGTTTAAATGATGTTGGGTTTTTTGTTATATTTTTCTCAGCTGTTCTCAGGACGTGGAGCAATGCTCTAATCCCATAGAAGACAAAACACGAAGGACCAAGTCAAAAAGCCTGGATGGAAATTTCAAGGCTGTTCCTCGGGCAAATCGTCTCACCAGCCCGAGTCCCAGGTTCGAGCTGCAGGGCGCAGCTTTGTCCCTCGGCCGGGGGCGGCGTGGGTCACGCAGGACCACCTGGACGCCCTGCATCTCGGGGCTGGATGCCCAGTGACTACAGTAAGGATCATGGACCACACACGAGAGGAAGGCAGCTGCATTTCCTAAGGAACAACAGCGTGTTGACACTGAAAATTTCAGACAGTAATGATATACTAATCGATTGGAAGGTGCAAACAGGAGAAAGGAAAATGATTTTTGATGCAAGAGCTTATTCAAGCGAACAGGCATAAACCTAAATGCTTTTTAATTTTATTATTTTAATTCAAGTGTAATCCAATTTTCCCCACCAAATCACCACTGCTGTCACCACTACTATGATTGTAAGGTTAAAAAGGGGAGAAATCACATTGTGAACTTCACCTCTGTATGTATAATTATTGCATGTTAATAAACATGTTAATAAACTTGCTACAAGAACATATAGAAATCACTGGAATGGTGACACAACACGAGGTCACCTTTTCTCTCGGAAATATTAGCAGTAATAGTGTCAGCTTATATTATTCCCATGATAATTAGCTCCCCTGTGACTAGTAGTTTTTTCTTCTCACTGATATTTTAAAATGTCTTTAAAAGTAAGGAAAATAAGCCGTGTTGTTTCAAACACAGTAGCCCTGAAATTGGCCCCAGGACTGCAGGGTGCCTTTGCTGTGTTACCCGGGGCGATCTGCAGCAGCCTCCTTGCATCTCATTTCTACCGACGTGCTGCCCCCAGAGAGGCCCGTGCAGAATTCAGCCTGACCAAGTCACCCCCTTTATAAAGATGCTTCTAATTTCTCTCCGTGCCCCCAAGGAAAAGCCACACCTCCTCTGAGGGACCTGCCATGTCCTCATTCGAGCTCCTGCTTGTCTCCTCGGTGCTCCCTCTCCCACTTTGCAATTCCGCCGCGGAGAGAGCGGCTGCCACTCCCCGAGGCCGACGTCCGTCTCTGTTCCCGCACTCCCTACAAACTTGCTTCGTTTAGAAAAGTGTCATCCAGTCCTGAGGAGCCCGTGTCATCTCGGCAAGAGAGCTTTCCAGAAAGCCAGCCCGAACCTCCGTCACCAACATGGAGTCCATCAGTCGCAGTGACAAGTTACATCTGGTTGACAATATCGTTCTAGCTCTAGACTCGGAATTCACGCCGAGTCGGACTCCGGGTCCCTCGGCTCGCACAGCTCTGTCCCGAAATGACTCCGCTCCCCACAAAGACCTACCGGGGGACAGTCAGATCATTCGTAGTTTTATGACTACACTGTAAGTCATCGTGTTCAATAAAAGTGTGTTTAATTTTACCAAGCTCTATTTTTAAAACTATGTTATTTTTATAAGTAGAGCTCTTCAAGGGGAAAGTGCGTATTTACGGTACGGAGTAAAGAACATACAACATAAATAGCTCTTCAGAAAAGAATCTGAGATAAATCAATAAAAATAAAAGTCATATACAATAAGGCTATCGAATTTGCAGGTAATAACATCAAACGTGTAGTTTTCTCAACATTTTTATGAACCCATTCAATGATTTGATGAAAAGTTGCATGAGCACAGCAACTCTGATTTGTCCTCCTTGGCCACTTAGAATCGATGATGCAGAACAAACACATGACCCCCAAGACCGGTGATTAAACAGCGCGTCTACTCGGAACTTCTCAGCAACAAAAGCACAAGTACAAGCGTGATGTGCACAGGTTGACTTCTATAGAAGGGGAAACTTTTCATGAAAAGCATAACATTTTAATAGCAGATATGTATAATGATTTCTAAATTACATAGTAATGCATTTCCAAGTTATTTGGAGAAAGCGAAACATTTTAATATTTAATAAGTATAAATATGTGTGTATGTATGTAAGATTACGTATAATGTTATATGTATACAATTATTTTATACTAGGCAGTACATAATTGTATAAGTAGGCTTATCTATACATATATAGTTAAAAAGAAAGATTTACTTATCTGACCATGTGTTAGGTTACAGATTTCTAGCATATATTTTTGCCCATCAAAAGTGGTACATCCAGAGTTATTCGTAATAGCTAGCTGTGAACACCAGGCCAAGAAGTTCCCTGGACATAGTCCTATGTTGGCTATTTTTAACATTTCCAAACTATTCAGAAATAGGATGCTGATGTCTAACCAGTCATGCGCATGGAAGTACGCTCTACCACAAATAATGCAGTGTTCTATACTGCCATGCCAGGAAAAGCAGAAAGCTTCCTGAAATATAGTCTTCCATTGGGATCAGACACTCCCCTCTTCGTCGCTAGAATGGGCCACAGCAAAAGAATGGTTTCCTCTAGGTTGCAAACATCTGCTACTGCAAGGAGAGAGAGAAAGGGAGAGACAGACAGACAGACAGACAGACAGCAGTAGGAGACCTGAGGAGCAGTTTCTTTGTCTGACCAAGAAGGCCTGACATTCCCCTCAGCCGGACCAAACTTTAGACTTCTTCCTTCCAAGGACAGGCCCCTGACCTCCCTTTCCTTAGAGCATTTGTTTTGGAAAACTCCAAATGGCACTTTCTTTCCCTGCTGCTTTGAGATGTAAATCTGCTCAGCCTCTCCTTGGGGTTACATCCCAGGCAAGGGATTCTCTTTTTTTTTTTTTTTTTTTTTTTTTGCATTTTGGTATGTGGGTAGCTCCCTGACTGGGAATCGAACCCAGGCCGCAGCGCTGACAGCACCAACGCCGAAGCCTTAAGCCACTGCACCACCAGGGAACTCCCAAAGGATTCTCAAGTCCTGTGAGATGTAACCATCAGGGAAGCCGGGCCCAGCTCCGCCTCTGGGGGCTCGGAGGAGCCTGACCCCGGAGCGGCACTTAGCCAACCAGACGGGGGAATCTCACCCCCGACCCCCTCCCAAAGCCTGGAAGCCCGCCTTGCCTCCCCGCCAGCACTGCGAACCCTCCCACCTTTCCCACCCGCGGGGCTGAGTGCCACCGCTCCCCGCCCCCCAGGGGTCTCCCTAAATTCTTCCTTGCCTCTTTCACTTGTCCGGTGCCGTTGTTCTTGGACTTATCAGACACTATCCATGTTGACAAAACACAGTTTTCTCTCATTTTCATACGGTTACTTCTGGAGTTAGAGACCATGGAGTCCAAGTACTTCTCTTAGAAAGGAACTCCTTGGAGCCCCCTTATGTCCCGAGTGAGGGCACACGCACGTGACGCAGTGAGACCTGGGTACTTGGGGCAGTCACGTCATATACGCATGATGCTCGTTACCACCTTTTCTTTTTCTTGAACCCACATTTGATGAGACGCGTTAATCCCTGGTTCCTGGCCGCCCATTATTTCTTCTTTTCTGACATGATTCATCTCTGTCATTTTCCTACTTCCATTGGTTTTGCCGATTGTGAGTGGCCTTTTGTATCAATTTGCACAGTGTTTTCTCTCCTGTCCCATTCTTAGTTGATAAAACAGTTGTTATTTCTATCGTTTTGTTGTAGATAAAATGGATATAAATTGGGTTGAAAGGAGACTTTAACTTTGAAGTGATTTCCCTAATTTCGCCTTGTCTCCCAGTAAATTATAGCACGGAAGGCAGTAAATAAAAATAAATGCAAATAAGTGAAGTACATACTACGTTAGGAGGTTTTACGTGCTATATAAACATGCAATCAGGGTACTATCAATGAGGATCTCATCGATAGATAGAGAGGGAGATAGAAAGGTAGGGAGATAGGGAGGGAGAGAGGGAGGGAGACAAGGAGATAGGGAGGGGGATAGGGAGAGAGGGAGGGAGGAGACAGATAGATGATAGGTTCAGCCTCTGTAGACGACGGGGTACATGGCAGTGGGGCGACCCCCACCTGTCCTTGCATCATGTGTTCTGTTGATAACTGCCTAGTAGCTCACGTTCTACATAAAGACATCATTATGTTATAAGCTAGAACTCCATGATATTAATAATTTATTGGTGAAAAGCTTTTTTGCATTATACATACCAAAACAGATGAAATATTTAGTCAAGATTTTAAAAAAGAAAAATCAAACTGCAGACCTAAGCGATGCGGTATTAAGCCAATACAATGGATTGTATTTTCCTGTTACAACAATGCTAAAATGTCACTAACTTGACCTTGTGAGAGGTCAAGGCCAGCAACTGTCTGAGTGTTTCTGAGCCTCATCTTCAGGACAGAGCCCACACTCCTGAGCCTGGAGGCACTTGGACGCCTTTCAGGGGAGCTCCTAAGAAGCCCCCAGACCTCTACTGAAGGTTTAAGTGAGGCGGTCCGAGGGAAGACCTTTAACAGTGCTGGGTCCACTCAATTACAGCCAGTAATACTGCTATTTCAATATAATGATAATGGGAATACGTTAAAGTAATGTTAAAACTTCTTGGGGCGCTGCACACAAAAGACTGTATTGTTCTCTTATCTAAGCCCCAAAACAATACCTTAGTCACTCCATGCAGAGAGAGGGGGACAGTCCTTTGAGCTCCGATGTAACAGGCTACAAACCTTTGCATAATGTCATGTCACCTGAGCATGCACGTTCTGGCCCTGAAACCAAGCGTGAGGAGGAAAACTCATTCCAGCTCATTTCTGCTGCGTGTGGGCGTGCGAGCTGCAAAGTCAGAAGAGACTGAAGAAGCCTTCAGACTCCATGGTGGAAAACATGTGAGAAACAAATGGAACGAACACACAGATGGCAAGGTCCTAAGTCACCGAAGAACCAAGTTCTAGGAAAAAAGTCAATTAAACTAAGGACTATACCATGTTCTTTTTTTGATAAGAACTGAATGTTATTGCTATTTTCAAGTTCTAAGGCTTATCATGCAGGCTTTAATCTAGGTGACAGGAATAGCTTTGGGTTTGGGATCATGTCTTTGCCCCCATTTTTTTTCCAGACAAACTAAAGATAATTCTTTTCAATTATTACTCCCAGGTCTTAGGTATAGTGATCCCTTTTTTACTGAAATTTTTTATGTTCATCTTTATGTACAAATGGGACTAGTTTACAAATGTCTTTCATTTATCACAATCTTGGAGCCGATTTAAAGAATATCAAAGAAATTTGAATCACATCCAAAGAGTAGTTCTGAAAGGAGAGTTGGGCTCTATCCTTTTAAAAAAGAAAAAAGCATAAATTCATCAATCTCAATGAAAAGAGTGTGAGTTAAATAGGAGCCACTGTGTGTGTGTGTGTGTGTGTGTGTGTGTGTGTGTGTGCCAGAAGGAGAGAAAAATTGGAAATCCTTGGGGCACAGACACAGGGAAGGGGAGCAAGCCAGCCGGCGGGGACAGGGATGCCCCCCAGGAAAGGCAGGAGCCCGACCAGCTGCAAAGGAAGACGAGCGTCAGGCAAACAGGCGTCGGGGAAGGAAGCGCTGGGGGGACAAGACGACACGGAGCGGCTCTGCGCTGATGGCGTCACCCCTGTGCGTCTCCCCGTCACCTGCTGGGACTCCCCAAGCTTCTTTCCCTTTAGAAACTCCCCTAATTTTGTCAGTCGGGTGATCAAAAGAATTCTGCAGACACGTGACTCAGCACTTAGAAGGTGAGCTGTGGTCGCGGTCATCCTCAGCACAGTGTGCAATAAGCAAAGTCTTGAGAAGTACTGTCGGACCCGGGACACGCTCCTAGCTGATGGGTGTCATTCGGCATGCAGTCTGCGCTCACTTGGGTCTGTTCGTGTTATAAAGCAGGGGCCCCGTGTACCCCAGTCCTCCGCTCACACGCCCCACAGGGAACTTCCCGGCGACGCAGGTCTGAGTGTCACTCGGGACGCCACAGCGGGACCCGGCTGCGTGCTGGGGGGCGGGGGGGACGCGCTCACTGAGCCCGTGGAGAGAAGCGTGCGTGTGTGCACAAGGACATGTCCCCCGGTTCCTGCGTTTTGCCTGCACAGACGTCAGTTTTACACTTTGACCAAGACAGTCAGAGTCTCTTCCTTTGTCACGGAGAAAGCCATGAGCAGTGTGAGAAGAAAGCAGTGTGTTGCCACTTCCCTGAGCCAGACAGGGTCAGTCACTGTCCAACGTGACAGGGGAAGACATCACAGTAATGTCGCTTATCAGAGCCCACCGCAGGGCTCCCAAGGGAGACGCTGCCTTGAGGGCACGGGACAGAGGGACAGGCAGGGCGACAGGCACACGCGTCGTGCTGACCGGAATCGTTCGCGTAAACGACGTGTCTTTCCTACGAGGCCGAGTGGCACCGTGGGGCCGACTCATCCAACGGCTCGGGCTGCTGGGGGCGCCCCTGAATTACCTGAGTATTTCATTTCGTCTCCTTCTTCGCAGCGGGATCACGCACTGGCACAGCCGTGCGCCTCCCCAGGAACGAAGCAAGACGCTTTTCAACAACCAGGCTGCTGAAGACGACCGACGTACACAAGCTGCACGTAAGGCATTCGGCTCCAGCAGTGCGGAGGGACGTGTACACTCGTGAGATCGTCCCCGCAGCCTCGGCCATGAACACGCTTCCTAGTGTCTCTGTACTCACCATTAATTGTCTGTGATGACAACACTTAACATGTTATACACTCTCCCCCCTTAGCAAACTCTCACGCCACGACACGGTCCTATTAACGACAGATGGTACCCGGGACACTCGATGTCCAGGCCTTCCTCATCTCGTGCACTTTGATCAGTGTCATCCCCCACGCTCTGCCCTCGTGCCCCGGTGACCACCACCCTACGCCCTGGCTCTGAGACTGACTGGTGCACGGGCCGCAGTTAAGTGCTGCGTGCAGTGCTTGTCCTGGACTGGCTTGTTTCCCTTGGTGTCATGTCCTCCGGGGTCATCCGTGTTGCTACAAATGGAAGGATGTCCTTCTTCGTAAGGCGGAATAACATTCCGTAATATGCACGCATCACATTTTCTCGATCTACTATTCCACGGATGAACATTAATGCTGCGTCTACGTTTTGACTATCACGAATAATGCTGCAATGAGCAAGGGGGTGCCAACAATCTCTTTGAGATCTTTCTTACTGTATTTGTGTTTAAATATGAAACAAAGTGTAATGCCAAGAAAAGGGATAGGAAAAAGAATATATAACCTACGAAGCTACATTTTAAAATTCAAAAACAGACCTTGGATTATTTAAAAG
Source organism: Lyroderma lyra (assembly GCA_004026885.1). Classification (NCBI taxonomy): domain Eukaryota; kingdom Metazoa; phylum Chordata; class Mammalia; order Chiroptera; family Megadermatidae; genus Lyroderma; species Lyroderma lyra. The sequence goes on from PVJL010012112.1 coordinate 37,957, forward strand.
TTTGACAAATAATTTTCTGTTATAAAAAAAGAGTTGGTGATTCAATAAAATATGCCAATTTCAATCCCCACCTTATACTAACACAAAAATGAATTCCAGCTCAATTAACACTGTTGATGCAAAATTGAATATATTTTCTAAAAGCTAAAAGAAAATAGGATAATGAGATAAGACCCTTTTCAGCAAGGAGAAGAGATACCAAAAAAAAAAAAAAAAGTATGAGAGAGAAACGATTGCTATTTGGGGATATGTATACATTTTCCTGGATCATGAGAAAGTTTATATACTATTCGTATGAAAGGCAAATGACCGGCTCGGGAAAGCTGCATGAAGTATAATGGACGAAACGCCACTGTCATTTTCACTAAAGACTTTGCATAAATCTATGAGAAATGAACAGCCTGACAGGGAAGGTGCAAAGATGTGTAAAGGAAACTATTAGATGATTTCAAAATATTGAATATAGTGTTATTACTTATAAATACTTGTTATTGAAGATGTATCATAAATGTTTACTTTCTGTTTACTTAAACCAATGCTAATTAAAATATTTTTGACAATATTGTCAATGGTAATATCGAACTTTGGGAAGTCTTCGTGGAAAAAAAGTCGTATTTACTGCTGGTGACGATGCAATTTGCTGTGACAGCAATTTGGAAATATGTATCAACTGATGTGTTTGCAGTACGTATCAACATGTATCACTAAAGTTTAAATGGTGTCTTGCTTTACGATCTATACTTTATTACTAGAAATTAATCCCATGGAAATAATCCTAGACGTAGCCAAAATGTTACCTATAGAATATGCATTGGTACACTATTAACATTTGTAAAATACTGAAAACAACTACTCAATTGTAATCCGGGACTCTATAAGTAAGCTATAATAAAAATAAATGAACGATAATATAGCCATACAATGTAGTTATAAAAAAATTGTAGATAGTAAGTGAACTTCTCCCTCCCTCCCTCCCTCTCTCCCTCCCTCCCTCCCTCCCTCTCCCTCCCTCCC